>OY720450.1:33663445-33975945 GCA_963082715.1 Harpalus rubripes
AATAAACCAATTAGATTCGGTATAAGAGATGGTATATTAGGAAGGGCAATAAATGTTTTTCTTTCATTGTTATCATTAGCTTCGTGATCAACATGGCGGTCGGCGTTACTAGTATTATATAATAAGCGTTTTAGTAGTTGTTTAGGGAAAGAATTCTCAACCAGTATCTCCTCTAATCTAGATAATGCCGATCCAACTAACGTAGGATGACAGATCTTCAGAATTCTATTTTTTAGACCTAGAATTAGGTTTATTTTTGTTTTATAGGTGTGGTTAGAGTGATAGTTGATATATTTACCAGACGATGTTGGTTTTTGGTACCAGTCAAGTATAATCTTTTGATCTGGTTGCCTTATTACCTTAGTATCAATATCAGTTTCTGTTTCAACAGTGAACTGTATATTCGTATTTATACTGTTAAAAATCTGTAATGTGGTATCAATTTTATCACTCGGGACCGCACAGATTAGGTCATCGACGTATTTGTAAATAAAAGGCATTTCAAAAGGTAGTAGAGGTAGACACTGATCCAAAATCCAATCCATAACCAACCTACTAATGATAGGGCTGATTTTACTTCCCATAGGACAGCCGAAAATTTGCTGATAATGCTGATCATTGTAAATAAAAAAAGTATTGTTGAAAATGAAGGTAATGATCTCAATGAATTCTGTTTTAGGTATATCACAATGACATGTTATATCTTCCCATTTTAAGTTAATAATTTCGATAACTAAATCAATTGGAATATTTGTAAAGAGACTAACAACATCTAAACTTATAAGAAAAAAATTGTTTGGTAATTGAAAATTTTGAATGAGTTTGCGGTTCTGAGATATAGTTATTTGATTTTAAATTGCTAATTAGTTTATTACACTTATTTTGTGTAGACAAAGTCGGATCTTTATTTATAGTCTTATAATATTTTTCATCATCCAGGCACAACTGATCATAATGCTCTTTATTTAAAGCACAAGTTACGTTACCTTTGTCCGAATTAATTATTACAAGTTCAGGGTGATCTTTTAGAAATTTCTTAGTGGTCTTATATAAGGTGTTTGGAATGTCTCCTGTAGGTAAGTCTTTTTGAAAAAAAATTTGTTATCATATTGGTAGCTCTAGCTCTAAGAAAATTGTGGTCGTTTTTACAACTATTGATTACTAGTTCTATGTCAGCAAGTAAGTTTTTTGCTTTTATATCCTGTTTTTCTGGTGCAATACTAAATTTTTTTTTTTTTTAAATTAACATTTATGCTAAAATGGGCTACATATCTACATTAGAGTGTAAATACAAAAAAAAATATCAAAATTAAATACTATATCAAATGAGCTATAGTTTATCGATAAAGTAGATTCTTGTCATGAGATAAACGTAAACTAAAATATCCGTTTTTAAACTTTTACAGAGTGCCATGCAAGACAAATCAGACAACTCAAATAGTTGTCTTGTTTGACTTTGACAGATAAAAGTTTATTAATCGATATTTAATAGATTTTTTCAATTTAAAGAGATAGAAGATATGTGCAATAATGATATGCGCAATAAGGATCTGCGTATAGTAAGAACAATTGAGATCTATGACGTGTGTTTCTAAAAAAAATTACGTAAAATGTGAGAAAAATGTTTGACAACTTTAAAAACATTTCGGATAAAGTTACAAAAGTTTTTATTGGATCTAAAATGTCTAACGTACCGAGAATAGATGTATTTTAATGACTGCAATATTTTTAACGTTTCGTTTGACAGCCCAACTGGCAATTGTTTTGATGCCATGGTGTCATTTTACTTACTATTTGCAGTGATAGAAAGAGATTGAAATTGAAAGGGTCTATTGTTAATGTAGTTCCATTGATTTTTTTGCGATTGTAAATAGTATCCATGCTTACTGATAAATAAATTCAATGATTATTAAAACGTTATGATTGGTGTCATCTGCCAAACTCAAGCAATAACACCTTAATTTTTTTTTGCGGAAATAGCTAAAATTATTAATTTTATTTTGCCTCTCTTTCGCAAACGAAATTCATTTAAACATTCATTTTGGACTTGTTAGACAGTTTTTAATTTGGACATTTTTTTTATTTTCACTTTCGTGAATTTACAGCAATATGAAAATTTTATTATTATATTTCCTATGGTAGATAAGAAGAGAAAGCTAAAATTTCGAATTATATTGAGGATTTTTATAAAGGGTAATTAATATATTAGGAATATAATAGTAACTTGGTTAAATTAACAAATAATTACTTTCATTTCGTGAATTTTTTGACCTTCCCTTGTACGAGAATACGAGTTTTACAAGTACTAAATATTAAGATAATAAGAAACTTGAGAATTACATAGATAATGTAATCGATTTAAAAGAAAAATAATTGTTCTGAATATCAATGTATTGAACTCAATCGAGCACAGAACCGCAATGTTACTGACGTGGTTGTTTAATGAGAAAGATCACGATAAAGACGCTTGTATTGAATCATTCAATGGGCCTCCGGGAGTCCGATAACTTATCTGATGGGCCGATAGTACTGAGGCCGGTCAATATTATCAGAAATTGTTCTTTTGGTTTTAACTGCAGGAATAGTATATTCTATAACAAGTAATGGAATAGCTTATATCCTACGGTTTGCGTGTGTGAATTATGCCATTATAAACGTGTTGTAGACTATATTTTCCTTCAACCAGATTTTATGAATTAAACAAAAAATGTTGATTGATTTACACAATATTTTCATATACCATCAAATATTTTTTTGACGCCAGTCCATAATTTTCTTAATATAACACCATTCATTTCTTTAAAAAAAAATATATGGTAATAACTGGTGAACTGGCTCACTGCAAATTCTCATATTTCTGGTGGCGAACATTCCATATCTGAATCTCCATTGTCACTTCACATTTTATAACATAGCCATTGGGCCACCGTAGCCCTTGAATTATAAAAAAATACCAAACTTAGGCAAGGCGTGGAAGTTCCGAGCGTGGTTTGGGTCCGGACTGCAAGTAGTGAAGACGGGGTGATTCGACATCGCTGCAATATAACGGTGGTTTTGTTTGAGCGCCAGTCTTTCGTACAGAACCCAAGGACGACTGAAAGACAAGCTTTCGAGAGAGCGGATTCGGGAACAGGACGAGAATTCGGGAAAACAACAATCGTCAATTTTAAAATAATAATAATAATAATAATAATATAAACTTTATTGACATCCGTCAATGGCGGGGTTCAGCCAACGGCTGTTCTTCCACCCAACCAATACATACAACAATTATTATAAAACAAATTAATTACATGCCAACACAGTACAATTTATAAGAATCAGAAAGTGAGACATACAACTTAAATTTTACTTTATACAATACATTTTAAGATAAGAATTATGAAATATTACACAATATATATAATTACACAAAATATACAAACAAAACCAAATCTGTCAACAATTGAGTAATGAATTTATATTACTTTTAAAAGACTGTATACCCAGAGACTTCAATTCATTTGGAATAGAATTATACAATGAGGGAGCAAGGTAAGAGAAACAACATTTAAATTTAGACTTATTGAACGATGGTACAGCAAATAAATCCTTACCCCTTAAACCATAATTATAATTCTTCAGACTCAACTTTTCACATAAATAGGAAGGAATTCCTGTCATTTTAATTTTATGAGTTAGAATGAGGAAAGCTTTTTGAATTTTAATATTAATATCTTGCATGTTAGCTAGTGTTCTGTATTCAGAAATATGGTCATATTTACGCACACCATAAGCATATCGCAAACATGAATTTTGCAGAATCTTAATCCTGTTCTTGTGAATTTGCGTCAAATTAGGACCATATACACATAAACAGTAATCAAATAAAGATAAAATTAAAGAGTTTACTAGCCTTACTTTTACTTGTGTTGCTAGAATATGTCGAAATTGATACAAATGCCGTAGTTTGATAATGGCTGTTCTAATTTTACTGTGAAGGTGCATTCTAAAAGTTAAACCATTATCTATAAGCAATCCTAGACTTGTGGTAACAGTACTGCTTGTCAACTTTATCCCATCTAATACAATGTCTGGCACAGATTCTGATCCAAATACCATCAAAGTGGATTTATTCGGATTCATTTTGAGACCATTGCCTTTCACCCATATCAATAAGTTTGCTAAATCAGTATTTATTTGATTGCATTTTTCATTGATATCTTCGACGGGAACAGATGATAATATCTGTGTATCATCAGCATAAGAATGTACATCGCAATTGGTCAGGGTTTTTGGTAGGTTGGATATATAAAGTAAGAAAAACAGTGGTCCCAAAATAGATCCCTGTGGCACTCCACGATGTAATGGAACTGCACCAGAATTTAGTGGTTGACCATTATGATGCATGTTGACATAAAAATTTCTATTAGTAAGATAGTCTTTCTATTCCATTGATTCCAATATAGTCTATATTGGCGGCGAATATTAATATACAGAGAGGCGTTTCGTCGAAGTTCGTAATTAGCCTCGTGCAAGATAAAGCTGCAAGTGATGTTATATAAGCCTCGTAAGCGTGATGTCATGGACGGAGTAAAGCTCACTGACTCTGTGCGTTAATACAATGTAGGGAACGTGTCGTTGATCGATCAATCACGTCGCTTAGCGCAAGATAAAACAGTGAAATACACATATGGGCTCCAGACCGTGGTCAGGCTAAATCAAAACTATAGCTCTGATAAACAAAAATGGCCTCGCGGGAGCCAACATCAACTTCTATGTTTATCGTAATATAATCCACAAAACAGACCAATATAAATAACCCCTGAGCGTTAACACCGCAAAAACATACAAAATAATACAAAATTAATAATCATAGACATATAAATGCAAAACAAAATGGTATTTCTTATCTGGTATCGTGGTGGGAGAAGCGGATATCCGATGAAGGTGGCAAGATGGCAGCCGACACTTCGTGTATAAGTTGCGCAACAAGGACTCGTTCTCCAACACGTACGGTGACCAGGAAACGGGTACGGACAATGATAAATTGATGATGTAAGCGTAGATGATGACGGGCACTAAATGCCGATCCGTAAAACCGGAACCAAAATCCAAAAGAGGTAGACGGTGTACGTAAATTACGATAAGAATAACAGTGATCGTGCAGATAAAAATGAAATTGATGATAATAATAATACCAAAAGGAAAAAAGAAGCCTGAAAAGAAGGAACAGTGTCAGTACATGGTGATAGGCGCAACAATAAAACAAGATGGCTACTGAATTTTTATGAAGTTTTAAATTAATTTGCTCTGTATGTAAAATGCAAATAAAGTTACTGCAACAATATTGAAACTATATGAATTAATCCCAGGAATTTCCTGCGAGTATACTCTATTCTCATAACAATAGATTTCTGTGGACCAAATCTTCCCAACAATGGAGAGCCTGAAATTCACAAATATGTATGTATGTAAAATGCAAATAAAGTTACTGCAACAATATTGAAACTATATGACTTAATCCCAGGAATTTCCTGCGAGTATACTCTATTCTCATAACAATAGATTTCTGTGGACCAAATCTTCCCAACAATGGAGAGCCTGAAATTCACAAATACAAATTTCACGAAAAGTCTTCGAGCAGTTCACACAGCACGTCTAACTTTCAGAAATAACTTTTTACAACCAAGAAATCTCTAAATGTAGAATGCAACTGTCTTAAGTCGTTTAATTAAGGATTTTAATTATAGAGCAGAAGAGGAAAATTACTTAAAATAAAATTTAGAGCCATCATCACATGACTACTAAGTAGCCCAAGGTAGCCTATCGAGAGGTGTTCTTTATTTCAAAGCAGAGACAACTATCTTAAGAAAGATTGGACATATTTATGAGTGGCCTTGTAACAAAGTGCTTGGTGATGAGGGGTTAACGGAGCATGGGGACAATAGATCCTTAAAGAAGGCAATGCAAAAAAAAGTCATGGAAAATTTAAACGTCAAACAGAAAAATATGACATACATAATCTACATAATTTTTGATCCCATATTATTTGAATTTTTATATGTTTAAAACATACAGAGAACTCTTAAGGTACCTTATTATGAATATTAATTACTTCTTATATAATATTATTTATAAATTTTTCTTATATATTATGTTTCTGTAGAATTTTATGGAGAGCAAATTCTTAATGCTTGTATATTGAATATTAATAACTCAGATGATACAGAATACAAAACAGAAGATTCATTAAATGAACTAGATCATTTGCAATTCTTCGGAAGAACTCTATATGAGAATAAAAGGGAACCAACGCAAAAAGAATTAAAAATTCACAGTAGTATGTAAAAGTTAACAATATCGTTCACCACCGAATTTTTTGACCAAAGACAATACCTTCCTTACCTAAAAGTGACGGAAGGTAAAAAGTCTGATGTGGACACCACACGACTTGTACGCAAGACCAACATGAAATACTCGTATAGACCCAATTATAAAATTACACGTATTTCACGTAATTTAACTTAATATTAAGTTTTTATAATTTTTTGTCCTAATTTATAGCAAGCTTTATTACAAAAATCAAAAAGTATATAATTTTTAAATTTACATATCTCGCTTATACAGAGGGCTAATTTAATAATATTGGATGTGCTAGACGCAGAATTTATTTCTCTAAAACTATTATTTGAAGCATTTATTTCTAAAATTAATATAAAACCTTTTTATTCAAGAAAAATTGTTAATAAGTTCAGGTAATATATCAGTTTCGGTTAGCCTATTTTAACAAAACTCTACTATGTTATTCCCATTGACAAAAGTCATATACCAAATTTGAAAAGTTTTGAATTATTTTTTAAAATAGTTTTTCATTAAAATCAATTGTAGCCTTGAAGTAAAGTACCACTTTTGGAAATTATGTAATGACCAGAAAAGGATGTGCACAACAAGATGTTATAGCAGTCCTAAATACAAAATTTCTACGGCTTACCGTTTTTGGGTTATGCGAGATACGTACGTACCTACGTACAGACGTCTCGACGAAATTAGTCAAAATGGATTCAGGTATGGTCAAAATGAATAATTTCGTTGAAATCTATTTTGCAAAAAGGGGCTAACTATCATTTTAAGCAAACATGAGATAAGTGTACCAAAATATTAAAATAATAGTCTACCATGATATGTATAAAGGGGATGCTATGTACAATTTATTTTGTAAACGTGTCTCGTAAAAAAGAACCAACTGCCACTTGTATCCTTTTTGGTAACAATTGACAAAAAAAATTCATGTTCAAAAGTGGGCTATCTAACGCTTAACCCCTTTTTGCAGGTAAAAAAATCAACATAATTTTAGTTATCTCATTTTAATTTATATTTTTACAATTAACCAACTCGTTTATAATAATTACAAATACATTATAGCAGGAAAAGTAAACTTTTTCTTTATAGTTGCACTTTATGATTGGTAGGCCTGAAAATTTTAAGTGAAGATCATAAACCTTTAAACTGTCAGATGTGAAAAGGAGTGTTGAGTGGTGGCATTATCTTTAATTGTTTGTTTGTTAGTTAAGACTTCTGTAATATTATTTATAAACCTACACTGGTATCCTTAATGATGTCTAGAGGAAAGTTATTGTTACAATTAACACTACAAAATGAAAACGAGGAAATCAGTGAACTTGAAAGTAAATGTAGGAACTATACTTTTCTGTTTTATTTTATTTACATTATTTAAGTAATTTTAATAAACAATTGTCTATTTGCTGATTAAAATAATTTGAAACTAAATTTTTCTTTTTCCACAGAATTGAATGCTGCACCATCAATTCCCGATGAAAATGAGAATGTTTTTGATTTAAATGATGGTATTAATGAAACAGTTAATGAAGACGAACTACTCGGGCCATATGTTAACGCTTATAGTGATTCCTCTTCCAGTTATAAATTTGAAGATATACTCGTAGATTCGAGTGCAACTACTAGTGAGCACGAGCAATACAAAACTAAAAAAAAATTAATTAAATGAAAAGCGTAAAACTAATTTGAAACACAAACAAAAGGAAAACCGAAGAAGGTAGGGAATAGTTCAGAGAGCGACAGCTGCAATTCTGAGAATAATTGTTCAATGAAAAAGAAGAGAAAACCAAACCGAAAATAAAAATGAAAACGAAAAAAAGCTGGAATGAAAACAGTGAGCGACCATTCTAATTTACAAAATGATTGCTCCGATCCTGAAAAAATAGGAGAAGCTCCATTGAAAAAGCATGTTGGATTAAAATGCAAACAGGAATCCCGAAAAAGAAACAGAGAGCGAGGAGAGCCTTATGTTAATAGTATGGGATTAATGATACCGGGAAGAGGTACGAAGAATAACTCGTGTAAAAAGTGTCTGTATAAATGCTACACCATCCCTAAAGAAGATAGACAAAGAATATTTTCATTTGATTATGGATTAACTTCCCAGCAGCAAAAAGACTGGATCTGTGCTCACGCAACAAAAATTCATGTAAAGCGTCGTACAAAAACTGAACTATCAAAACGAAATTATTCCTACAAATATCACATTGAATTTGAAGGAAATGTGAGGTACGTTTGTAGACAATTTTAATCCAACCGAAATTAACACAGGCAAACCCGATGAACATAGTCAAAATGCATGTAAAACCAAAACACCATCCTCTATTATTGAGGTGGTAGAATTATTTATAAAAAAATTACCAGCAGTTCCTCCACACTACAATAGAAGTATTTCTAATAAAAGATATTTACCAGAACATTTAAATAAACGAATACTGTATGAAGATTATAAGAAAGAATGAACGAAAATGGAAGTTCATACATACATGGGAGCTGACCCTATTCATAGCACTATAGCTTCATTTATAAAAAAGCGAAACATTTTAGCCCAACTCAATGGCCTCTGGTTATATCGTTAGCTAGAACAAATGAAAACATCCTTTTGTTGTAATAAAAATGGAATACACCAATTTTGCTAATTGGTCTGCAATCCAGAATAATTTTTTCCCATTAAATATGCAAGATGATAACGGAAACAAAATTAAATGGTACGAACTATGCTCGTTAAAGTTCATTAAAGATTCACATGTAAAATTATATAAATACCACAATAAAGAAGTTTGTGAAGTTAAAATTATGAGGCGCAGGAAAATTGATGCAATAAAAGTAGACAGAGCTTATGATCAAAAACAAAGTATATCGAGTAACAAATACAAAGATCTTATTAGACTATGCGAAAAAATGATTATACTTCGAGAATATCACAAAGAATATAAAAAAATTTTATACTCGTCTGCTACAGTAGATTGTTTTCAAGAAACTGACACAGAAGACGACAATAATGTTTAAACTTTCACTATTATTTAATGTGTTTACTTTTTCTTATTGTGTGTATAAATATACGTTGTTTTTTGTAATTTTTGAATAAAAATATGTTTAAATATTCACAAATTTCTTTTTATACTTGCATTTTATTTATTTATTTTCCTGTCAAAAGGGGCTAACTACTATATTTCTAAATTTTACATTCATGTAAAAGGGCTAAGTCCATTTTTTACAGTCTATTAAAAATAATTTTTTAAAAGTATTATTTAATTACCTGCAAATCAATAACTAATATATATTAAAATTAGAAATTTCCTTCAAAAATTAAAATTTATATAGTTGTGCAAAATCTAATTATCTCATTTTTTGCCTTTATTTCAAATGTATGTAAATGTAGCTTAGATCCTTTTTGCAAAATAAAGACGATATATATATATATATATATAAATATATATATATATATATATATATATATATATATATATATATATATATATATATATATATATATATATACAGGGTGTAAATGAAATAAGTGCATTAAATTTAACCAGTAATGTAACTCGACGAGAGAAACAATATTTCTTAATAACTTTTTCTCGAAATCGCATATTTTTTTAGCACTTTTACCACCCCATAAATTGACGAAACGTTCCACGTATTTTTCTAATAATTGAATGCAGTAGCAATAGCTATGAAAAATTTTGTTTTAGCAATTGACAGTTTTGTCAGTTGTTGCAATTATATTTTGGCATTAGTAATAAACTTGTTTATCAGGTAAAATTCTGTCAAAATGCTTACGTTTACAAATAGCGAGTACACAGATATTGTAATTACTTACCTATGTTTTATTTATTTATTCATTCGTATCTTTACTACATTTTAATTTGTGGTTGATTTAAAGACAGTATTATAAAGTTGCCAACGCATTTAGACGGAGCGTTTCCAAATCATACTGTTCCTAATATTCGCACATTTATTAATCTTGTACATCTTTATCACAATACGAAGTGTCACATATGACAATTTTAAATAAAGCAATAGTTGTATCCATATCATGTGAAAAAGATCAATGTTTTCAGCAGACTTCGATTTTGGGAATGGCTCATAATGTTCATTAATGAGACTGAACTTACTTGCGAAGGTGTATTTATTATGCACAATACACATTTCAACAGGAGCGGGAACAATAAATGGACGACTAATTATTGGTACTCATGTACCTCGTTTAAATGGACAAAAGTTTGTACTTACATTTTTTGAATAACGTATTTAAACTATTATGATTTGTCGACGATAAATAATCTTCTCATAACCTAACAACTACGTTTTTGCTCTTCCTCCGCTCGTTCCTCCTTGTCTTCCTCTATCCACAGGTGATTAAAGTCTGGTTTAATACAAAACTTTATAATTTTGTTACCCAAAATTTTAATTTCTTTCTTTTAAAAATTGTGTTATTACGAATTAATTAATAATAAATGTTATTTCCATTGATTCGTTTATTAATTACTGTGACTGCAAGTGTAACCAATAACCGACACTTTTTGAGCTGTTTGTATCCCACTTGAATACGGGAGCAGCCATTTGTTCTCCATGGGCGCGCGCCGGAATATGTAGCAAATCTTTAAAGAATTTTAACTCAAAATCTAAAAGACTTAGAAAAAAAGTTATTAAGAAATATTATTGTTCTCCTCGAGTTACATTACTGGTTAAATTTAATGCACTTATTTCATTTAAACCCTGTATATATATATATATATATATATATATATATATATATATATATATATATATATATATATATATATATATATACATACATACAAGAATAAGGGGATAATGTATCAATAGTAACAAACCGAATATTTAACCAGTAGTTCTCAAACGGTAGAACAAAATTATATTTTTTAAATGGCACCATATATAATTTTTTAACCCTTTAAATAGAATATTATTTTCTGAATTCAACGATATAAAAATAGCATGTGGTTGTAAAACAAATATTTCGAGAAAATGGTATTAAAAACTAGAAATAATGTAATAAAAAATCTGATGTGACCAGCACATTACCTTCCGTCAGTTATATAGGTATTTACGAAAATTCTACCGGTGAACTGTTATCGGTAAACAGCTTTTTATCAGGTTATAGCTACCGGAATCGATATTTTAAGAATGCAAGTGGTAATTGGTAAACAGGGTAGATCCATAACCATAAATTTGAAAATTTAAAACAGGTTAGAAATTTGACGTAGTTAACAAACTGGGCAGAGTCCTACTTTGAACCCATTTCCACTTTTAACGCGCACGGTTTGATTTGCATCACTACCTTTTTTTGAGATTAGATTTTTCATGAATCCGTTACATGGATCTGGTAGATATTGAACAATTTTCAAACACGGTAACTTTTACCACTAAATATACTACGAATATGTCAAATGCACTTGACACTGACATCTTTCAATCAGAATTTTCTTAATATAGTAGCTGTTTCTAGCATAGCTGGCTAATTTATGAAATTTAATTTCTTTATAATTTTATAACTCTATATCCATTTAATATGAAGTATAAAATGCAATCAAATCGTACAGACAAAACAATGTTCTTTAATATTTATAATAACATTATAATGTGAAAAAATGATATTTAACATCGTTTTTTCAAGAAAAACTGTTAAAATCTTTAAATGAGGGTACTTCCGGTTGACCAATTTTAACCAAAATCTAATCAGCTCTTCAAATGGATGCATCGAAGAGAAATACGAAAGAATTATAATTTTTGGAATTGTAGTATTAGAGTTATCGTAGACGAAAATTTTGTTACACACACACATCCACACACACACACACACACACACACACACACACACACACACACACACACACACACACACACACATACAGACATCATCGTAAAAATAGTAAAATCATATTCTAGGGACCTTAAAACGTGCTTATTCATTAAAATCTCACCACCGAATTTTTTGACCAAAGACAATACCTTCCTTACCTAAATGTGACGGAAGGTAAAAATGGGTTTACTACTAGCGTAACCAGGCAACAGTCGTATTGCATAGCCTATTGTAATATTATAACATTATTTTTAATACCATTTTTCTCGAAATAATTGTTATAGAACACTATACCATATTTATATCGTTGAAATCAGAAAAAATTCTCTATCTAATGGGCTAAAAAATGATATAGGATACCAATTAAAAAATATAATTTTGTTCTCCCGTTTGAGAACCACTGGTCGAATTTTCGGTTTGTCATTATTAATAAATTAGCTCTTTATTCCTTATCATTTCTTGTATATTAATTTTTTTCTAAAGTCATTAGTTCGCCCAATAAAGCGCTGGTTGTTTTAAAGGAAACAACCTGTGTATAGAGGTGTTTTAAAAATACTGTAAAAAAATGAAGGGTATATAGTACTGACCAAAATAAGTAAAAAAGCTTAATCAACATAGGACTGTTCTTCCGAGAAAAGCGAAACATTGAAAAAACTAACAAAAATAGTGATCGAACAAAATTTTGTCTGTCAGTAGACTATAAAAAAATTATACGAACGTTTTTCTCAATTTCTAATAGTTACGAAGTTATTTGATAATTCAATAATGGCCAAGGTCGCCACAACATTCAACATAGAACAATTATTTAATTTATTATTTTAAAAAAACAAAACCACACCTAATATGACATCTGAAAGGTAAACAAAAAATCCCATTTAATCAAATTCGTAACTCTTATAGTTATCGAAATAGCAGACGTAAACCCCGTAAAAACTCATTTTTCACTGCCTCAAATCTCGGAAACTATGGAAAATCGAACCCATGTTGATTAAGCTTTTTTACACATTTTGGTCAGTACTATATGGCATTAAAAAATTTTACAGTATTTTTGAAACACCTGTATAAGGACAATGAGAGAGAGACAGAGAGGAAGAGAGAGAGCGTGAAGCATGTTTAAACGCAATGACCTTGATACCTAGTGATGGAATATTGTGTCGGCCATATCATACTGCTTCATTTCTGCAGCCTAGTGTAGTCATTGCTTACTAAACATGGTCAAAAAAGGTATTTAAATACAAAAGTTTAAGAAAAAAATTCGAAATAGCACACGTTAAGATAACCAAAAAATCAAACAACGAATCAGAAATGGAACATTACAAAATAGCGAACCATGGCTTCAAGATTTTGGACTTGTGCTATATATTCTTAAATCTATAACTAAATTATCGTGATTTGCCGCCATTTTGGCTCAAAATTTGAGCGCCAAATTTTAAGTCTGGAAGCTAATACAGGATGAGTCTGGGAAGACACCCCCCCTTTAACTTTTTTATCATAAGTAATAAAAAAAATGGCACATGTAAAAGTTTTATTATTTTACATATACTATTTGATGGCAGATGTAGATATTTTTTATAAAGTCAGGTTTACAAGATGACTATCAACTTATTATATATAATTATTTTAATAAAATAGAAACTGCCGTTTTTTCTCTTCTCAACGATGTATTATTTTTACCTTCCGTCACCTTCAGGTAAGGAAGGTATTGTCTTTGGTAAAAAAATTCGGTGGTGAGTTTTTGATGAATAAGCACGTTTTAGGGTCCCTAGAATACGATTTTACTATTTTTGCGATGATGTCTGTATGTGTGTGTGTGTGTGTATGTATATATGTATGTATGTATGTATGTATGTGTGTCCGTGTGTGTGTGTGTGTGTGTAACAAAATTTTCGTCTACGATAACTTCCATACTATAATTCTAAAAATTATAATTTTTTCGTATTTCTCTTCGTTACATCCATGCGAAGAGCTGATTAGATTTTGGTTAGAATTGGACAACCGGAAGTACCCTCATTTGAAGATTTTAACAGTTTTTCTTGAAAAAACTGTGTTAAATATCATTTTTTCACATTTAATGTTATTATAAATATTAAAGAATATTTTATTTTCTATACGATTTGATTGCATTTTATACCTAATATTAAATGGATATGGAGTTAAAAAATGATAAAGAAATTAAATTTCATAAAGTAGCCATAGCTGTGGAAACAGCTACTATATTAAGAAAATTTTGATTGCAAGATGTCAGTGTCAAGTGAAATTGACATAGTGTGTTTATCTTATAATTTTACTGGAAATAGGTATAGGATCTTTTGCTTTCTGTATGGAATTTGTATAAAATATATACAACTGCTTTAAGATAATGTACAAGAAATAATAATAATAATAAATCTTTTATTTCTGCAGATACATTACACTGTATATAGAAAACGTCACAAAATAATTTTCTGTATGAAATTTGCATAAAATACATGCAACTGCCGGAAGGTAATGTACAAGAAATAGAATATTTAATTTAGCAAGGAACTTTACGTATGAAATTTGTACAAAATACATAGAACTGACGGAAGGTAATGTGCTGGCCACATCAGATTTTTTATTAATATATTTGAAAAATTTCGAGAAAAATGAGATAATTTAAAAATTTTAGAAATACTTTTTAATGTGAATATAAACAAAACGTAACAATGTAAAACAATTAAATTTATGTCAAAAAAGTATACATTTATTTGTTACTTAATTTAACTTATTTTGTAAACAAAAAAAAATATTTTGAAATGTTTATGAAGAACGAAATTATTTCTAAAATTCCTAAATTATCTTATTTTTCACGAAATTTTTTAAATACATTAATAAAAAATAATACATCGTTGAAAAGAGAAAAAAATGGTGGTTTCTATTTTATTAAAATAATTATAGGTTGCCATTTGAAAAATAAAAGTTGATAGTCGTATCTTGTAAACCTGACTTTATAAAAAATATCTACATATGCCACCAAATAATATATGTAAAACAATAAAACTTTTATATGGGCCATTTTTTTTTATTATTCATAATAAAAAATTTAAAGAAGGAGGGCGTCTTCCCAGACTCATCCTGTATCATAGCACGATGAGGAATAAATTTATTATGAGTAACCTTTAAGACTAGTGCACACTAATGGGGGAAATATTAAGAGCGGCTATATAAGCTAAAATAGGTACAAAAACAAACAAAAATAGGTCGCAGAAGATAAAATTGGCACAAAAACCAAAATATAGGAGAAATAATCCCTAAGGCACCGAAAAAATCGTTCCGTTACACGTAAACTTATTACCTATGTGTGAAAAACTAAATTCCCTAAGGTATAAAAAGATTGAATATAGGCAATTGCTTAAAAATCCGAGCTTTGTTATTAATATTATTTACATTCCTACTTATTGTTCTTTTTCAATTTAAAATTTGTACACTATATATTTTAAATAAATATTCATGATACATATCAATATGAGTTTTTCTTTTCTTTCAAATATTAAAAAAAAAACACACGCGGAAACATTTTGTAGATCTAGTTACCGTGGTTTAGTTGTTGCATATGTTGATAGATGGTGAACATAATGACGATACAAAAGCATTAAGTTTCCAATCTCTCTTTAGATAGTTGTCTCTGCTTCAACCGAAACTGAAAATGAGCGCACGCTGTGCACGTAACAATAGAATACGGAACTCAAAAATGTCAACATGACAGATGAATGATGTTTGAAAGGTACACGAATGAAATTATTAAATGCAATAATAATGACTGATAAGAATAAGGCAATGTTTCCCAAATTTTGGGGCGCTCCCCCCTCGCAAAATTTTCCAAAGAGGGCACAAAAGGATATTAATTAATTATTTCCGGTTCAAAAACTACAAGACCGGGCAGAGTTACCTAAAGGGGGATTGAAGAAAAAGAAATACTGGAACAAGGGATTATTTTGGAATACAAGAGGGAATCTTAGGACGAATAAAGTAGGTACAACACAAAATAAAATGAGTATCAAGTAGGCCGAGAAAAACAGATTTATAGAGAAGGTTTGAATATGATGTCAGCGGAGGTGTTTGGAAGACGGAAAATGACAAAGGGGCGAAAAAAAAAGATTACGATTTTTCTTTACAAAATTTTATTTAGTTAATTTTATAAGTAATTGTTGGAAATACGGTCCAGTCACTACTTCCAACAACACGTAATCACAACAGTGGTCGTCGTGGTGCAAGTGACAGTACTCAAGTAGTCGTCAATGTCACGTTGCAATTTATTGATATGTTTTTCGTTTTTATAATTAAACTGCTGTCTACATATTCTTGTTACTGCATTTATTAACAAACTCTGCTAACAGGTTGAGCCCACAGCACTCAGTACTCAGTGTGACTAGTCTTTGATAAATTTCCAGAAAAATGAGAGCCACAAATGTAAAATTCGACATACTGAATAAAGAGAACTACGACACTTGGAAAATACAAATGCGTTCAGTGCTCATTAAAAACGATGCTTGAGGTTTTGTTAGTGGTATTAAAGTAAAGCCTGCAATAGTCGCGGACAGCACAACGTCAGTCCAAGCCGCTGAACGGTGAGAGAAAGTCGATTTAAAAGCTCAAGCGGACATCGTGCTCGCTATGAACCCATTGGAAATCAAGCAGACCAAAGGGTGCAAGACATCGCGAGGATAAAATTAGAATAAATCTATCAATCCAAGGGATCCGCCTGACAGGCTGCTCTTCTAAATCAGCTGATGACGCGCAAAATGCAGGAATGCGAAGACGCGCGCACCTATACTGGATGTTTTTTCGACACGGTCGACAAGTTAACAGAATTGGAGGTCGAAATAAACTAATACTTACTATCTGTGATGCTATTACGTAACCCACCGGAAAGTTTCGAGAATTTTCGATGAGCCATGTCTTCAAAGGACGAATTACCATCTCTTGTAATTTTACGACTAAAAATCATAGAAGAATCGGAAGCGCGAAAAGATACTAATCAAAGTTCAGTACAAAATGCAATGTATATTAGAAAAACTGACAAGAAGAATGGACGACGAGACAAGACTCAATACGGAAAGTCGGAAAACGAATATGGAAAGAAAGATTCAAGTATGAAATGCTTCAGGTGCGGAAAGATTGGGCACAGGTCGAAGAACTGAAAAAAGACAAAGCCAAGTGGACAATTAGCGAATGGGGCTACAAGCGATTGTTTGTATGCTGCTGCTCTACGAGCAGAAACCAACATGGCTTTTCAAATGGAATAACATGAGAATCGGGACGCTTGGTGTTTCGACAGCGGGGCCAAGTCCCACATGTGCAAGGACATCGACAATTTTGCTAATTATGACAGAAACGGACACGGAAAATGGAATTTGGCCAGAAACACATAAAAGGAAAGGGCGCCGTGTCAGTCTCTACAAACGTAAATGGTAAGGTAAAAAATATTACTTTCCAAGATACTTTGTATGTTTCGGACCTACGGACTAATCTAGTTTCTGTAAGCAAAATTACTGACATAGGGCATAATGTACATTTTAATAAAATAGAGTCCAAAGTTATTGATTGCGAAGGAAACGTGTTGCTTACCGCGGAAAAGAAAACGGTTTATACTATTTCCACGAAATAATAAACGCGGAATGTAAGAATGCTTCTCAAAGAAAGATAGCAGCAAAGGTGCCGCCAAGAAATACTTTCGAGCGCTTGTGACATCTCAATGCCCAGTCCCTTCCTGACGCTGTCAGAACAGGATTTATCAAAGGGAAACGTCGGCAACACAAAAGACTCTGCGAGGGGGACGAAACTGGGCGATATCATTCACTCTGACATCTGTGGCCCCATGCGAGTGAACTCATTGGGTAATATTAATTACTTCGTGTCTTTCATTGATGATTGCACAGGTTGGTACGAGGTAAAATTTATCAAGCGAAAGGATCAAGTTCATGAAGAATTTGAAAAGTTCCGAGCTTTCTTGAGAACTCAACAGGGAAAAAACATTAAATGTCTCTAAGCGGACAACGGTAGAGAGTATGTGAACGCACATTTCGGCAGGTTACTGAAAAGGCACGGCATATCACGTCGCCTAACGGCTCCATTCAATTCGGAGCAAAACGACGTAGCCGAGAGGCAAAATAGAACTTTGATGGACACGGCACGATGCCTTTTGCTTCAGGCAGGACTACTACAATCTTTTTGGGTCGAGGCTGTCCACACGACGGCCAATTATGTACAGTGTAGAACTCCCACAAGTATATTAAAAGGAAAAACTCCGTACGAGGCTTGGTTCGGAAAGGTGCCAGACGTAGCAGACTTTAAACATTTCGGCTGTGAAGTTTACGTAGTGGACAGAACACCGAACAAAAGAACACTGGAATCGCGTTTTAGGAGTGGTATCTTCGTGGGATACAGTTCGGAATCGAAAGTCTACAAGATCTGGATACCAAATGAAAGAGAGATTGAGATATCAAGACATGTGAGGTTTCTAAAGAAAAACAAAGCTTCATTAAGCGACAGGTATAAAAATTTTGGCCTGGAAGAAAACAGTCTTCCAGAAACACCAGCTTTATCATCGGAAGAGCCAAACATCAAGATTAAGATTAATTATACTCGCCGTCAAGAGCCAATCCACATGGGAAAAGACAATGAGCAATCAGCAGCGACACAAAAGAGGATTTTAGAGGATTTCCCTCAGTCGACTTCTCACCCTCGGTAAGAAGAGTCCAAGAAGATGTGGA
This sequence comes from Harpalus rubripes, assembly GCA_963082715.1. Lineage (NCBI taxonomy): Eukaryota > Metazoa > Arthropoda > Insecta > Coleoptera > Carabidae > Harpalus > Harpalus rubripes. Next base: position 33,682,349 of record OY720450.1, read on the forward strand.
GCAAGCTGAATACGCCTTTTTGAGTGAGATTCCCATACCTCAAGCAATACGCAGTCCAGAATCAGACGAATGGATGGTCGCAATGGCAAGAGAAATCAAGTCAATTATCAAGAATGAAACATGGGTATTGGTGGATAGACCAAAAACGAGAGATGTAATTGGTAGCCACTTTATTTTACGAAATTAATACGGCGCCAATGGAATTCTGGAGAAGCGGAAGACCCGATTAATTGCAAAAGGCTATTCCCAACAATTCGGAAAGGATTTTCATCAAACGTATGCCTCAGTTGCGCGCCTAAGCTCTATTCGGCTAACAATAGCATTTGCAACTCAGAAGAAAATGCTCATTCATCAATATGACATCGCAACGGCATATCTCAACGGCAAGTTAGACGACAATTAGAAAGAATTGTTGATAACGCTGGAAGCCAATTTCGAAAAACCAAGGAAGCGAAAGCCATGCTAAAGGACAAGGTGACAAGGCATGCCGCATGAAAAAGGCTTTGTATGGCTTAAAACAGACTGGCCGCGTTTGGCATCGACGCTTAGACCAAGAATTGCGTTCTCTCGGTGCAGTACCGACGAGTGGGGACCCTTTTTTATTTAAAAAATCAAGGGAATAAGCTAATGACCATCGTAATATACGTCGATAACATCCTGCTAAAGTATCGTAACCATGACATGATTACGCAATTTGGCGATAAACTGGGAAATGAGAGACTTTGGTGATCTTAAACGTTGCTTAGGGATGTAATTTGTCCGAAACAATAATGGGGTTGCTGTAAACAAAGGCACCTACATCAAAAATATACTGCAGCGCTTCAAGATGCTGGAACGAAACTAGTTAAGGGCAACGGTCGGCAAAGTTCCGATGATGCCTGTCACTACACGCCCGGACATAGCGCATGCCGCAAGTGAGTTAAGTCAATTCAACGAATGTTTCGACAAAACTCATTGGACAGCAGCGAAAAGAGTGTTGCTCTACCTTGAAGGAACGACCAATCTTGGCATCAGATACTGGTATGACGATAATTCATTACTAGGCCACGTCGATGCCTACTGGGCTGGATCCGTCGACGACAGACGCTCTTTTACGGGCTACGCTTTCATCATGAACGACGGAGTCATCGCGTGGGAATCCAGGAAGCAACGTACAGTTGCTTTGTCAACCACCGAGGTCGAGTACATGGCTTTGAGTGAGGCCACCAAAGAAGCAATGCACCTTCACCGTTTCCTGCTGGAACTCGGAGCGAAAAACGTCAAAACAATAACGTTGTGCAATGACAACAATAGTGCTCAATAATTGGCAACCAATCCGGCGTTCCATGCGCGAACAAAGCACATAGACATTCGCCATCACTTTGTTCGTGAGGTTATTGAGTCAAGGCAAATGGAGTTAAAACTCGTGGTATCTGACAGCATGCCAGCTAACGTACTAACCAAGACTTTACCCAAACCAAAGCACGAACGATGTGTCGAACTTCTAGGGCTGTCGTAGCTGTTAATCTGCAAATCTCAGCGACTGTCTCGAGGGGAAGTGTTGGAAATACGATCCAGTCACTACTTCCAACAACACGTAACCACGACAGTGGTCGTCGTGATGCAAGTGACAGTACTCAAGCAGTCGTCAATGTCACGTTGCAGTTTATTGATATGTTTTTTGTTTTGTATGTTATTATAATTAAACTGTTGTCTACATACTCTTGTTGCTGCATTTATTAACAAATTCTGCTAACAGTAATATATTATTATTTAGATAAACTTACTGCTCTAAAGATCCTCAATAAACTGTGAGAGTTAACAGAAAACTGAACTTCTAAACGTAAAACGTGAATTCGGAAATAAATATAAACAAAGAAACGTAATCATAACAAACAAACCAAGATATTTAATACACCGCGCTATTATGCTAACAATTCACTTATAGTGAAAAAACAAAAACAAAAGCCGATCGAGCTGTCAAATTTTTAACATGTCTACATTGTATCCCTTAAAAAACATTTCATTTCATAATTGCGGATTCCTCTAGACTGAGAGTGGTAATATATATATATATATCTGATTTATGCAAAAAACAAAACCCGATCGAGCTGTCCAATTCTGACATTTTTGCATAGCAGACAACATTTTATTAATTGATACATAAATATCTAATATTATGTATTTTATTTATTTGTAATGTTAATAAGCACGTTTACTACCGATGACACCAACAATGTGAGTGTGCTATCCGCTTTTAGTTAAGTGGAGCTGTTATACCTTTGCGTGCCACTCTTATAACTAATTATCACTCTTCAGTACAGTCCGCCTTAAAATAAAGCAGGGATGGTGAACAGTTCGATAGCGCAGCAATTATGCGTCGATAACGAAAAAGTTTTTCATCGGTCGTAACTATTTCTAATTCCTAAATATTCTTTTACCATGTGCAAACCTAGAATATCTGCCTTTGTTTATACGGGTCTCTTGTATGTCCTCGTTGTCTATGTTTGTTACTAATAGGTACGATTTAAAACGTTCGTTACCTACCCATTACGCCTAAACGCGTTATGGAATTTTTTGGCGGTAGCAGTCCTTAAGCATCCTACAGATAGATTTTTTTCTGTAAATCTGATTTAGGTCTTCTGGGGTAAACATGTCGAATCAGATAGACAGCAAACATGTTCACTCAGGATTTGTTATTTATTTTGGCAACGATATGTTTAAGTTTTAATTATGTAAATATTCAATTTTTATTATAATTCAGTATTTAAATATAATTATGATACTTCAGCTGAATAATTATTGTAAAATGTATGTAGTTATAAAGAATCTTAATTGTTATTTATTTCATTAATTATCCAACAGGCAGTGCCCAATACTAGGATAATTTAGTACAAAAATATAAAGCAGTAATGAATTACAGACAATAAAACATAAAACATAGAAAAGAACATAGTACATATCTAGCTGAAAGCAAAAGAAATTTGTTTGACGTATTTAACTAATATTTTGGACTCTAGAAGGAAAATATCGAAGCTAGGAAATTTAGACTGATAAAGAGAACACATCCTATGAATAGGCGAAGCAAGAAAAAGATTAGTACGAGCAGTAGGAAGGTAGAAAGTTGTAGAGTTTCTGGTTTTAATAGCAGGGACATGAAAGTTAAGTAGGGAGAGGCAGCGGGGATCATCAACACCACCATGAATAAGCTTGGATAGATAGAAGACAGAATTGTTCTTCCGAAGTTCCATTAGACTGAGGAATTTGAACTCTCGAATCAGCTGTGCATAAGAAACAGTTCGTGCTGGATAGGAATTGTGAGTTTTATAATAAATGTACTTTAAGAATTTCTTCTGTACTGACTCAATTAAATCTTGATGTGATTCGTAAGAAGGGTTCCATATGATAGAGCAGTACTCTAATTTAGAACGTACTAAAGAATAATATAAACTGCTGATAGCAAAAATATTATTAAATGAACGAGTGTTCCTTATAATGAAGCCAAGCATTCTAACTGCAGATTTGTAGATGACATCAATATGTTCAGCAAAAGAAAGTTTAGAGTCAAACTTGACCCCAAGATCATCACAAGTGGTTGTACGTGCCAAAGTTACATCATGAATTGAATAGTCAAACAGCACTGGGGATTTTTTTTAGTGTAGGGCACTACCGAACATTTATTTAGGTTTAAGCCAATGTTATTATCTATGCACCACTGAGAAAGACTATTCAGGTCATTTTGTAGTAAGAAGCATTCGTTAATTGAGTTTACTGATGAGAATATTTTAAGGTCGTCTGCGAAGAGCAGATTTTCACAGCTGATGACTTTTGTAACGTCGTTGATAAAAAGAAGAAAGAGTAAGGGGCCTAAATTCGAGCCTTGAGGAACACCGGAAGAAGCGATGAAGGGATTGGACATGTGACCTTGGTATTGTACAAAAAGTTCACGGTGATGAAGGTACGAAGAGAGGAGAGAAATGAGGGAATGGGACAGCGAGAAATAATGAAGTTTGCGTAACAAGATTAAGTGGTCAACTCTGTCAAATACCTTAGCAAAATTGGTGTAGATACAATCAAGTTGACCCTTCGACTCGAGTGCACAGGCAACAAAGTGAGTATATTGTGTAAGAAATGATTCGCTCAAATACTTTACTAAAATTAGAGAGTATAGCAATCGGTCTATAGTTTTTAATATTAGTTACATCGCCCGACTTATGAATTGGAGTGATACGCGTGACCTTTCAGATGTTTGGAAAGGTGTTGGTGGAGATACATAAGTTAAAAAGATAATGCAAGGCAATTGACAGAGGATAAGAACAATCTTTAATTAAGAGGCTGGGGATCTGGTCAGGCCCACAAGAAAGAGAAGATTTAAGATGTTTAATAGAGGCTTCAACTTCAGGAACAGATACAGAAGAGATAGCAACATTTGAATATGATGAGAAAGAATTAGAGACAGAGTTTTGAAACGTAGTGGAAGGAGATGAGTACACAGACTGAAAAAAAGATGCAAAAGCGTTAGAAATATCACCAGGTGTGGACAACAATTTGTCATTAGAAATCATCGAGCTATATTTAGTGGATTTTTTCCTTTTAGAGTTCACAAAATTCCAGAATTTGTTAGGATCGCTTGTAATGGCTGACTCGCAAGAATTCACATAATCCGCGTAAGATTTTCTAATAAGTGACTTTAATTCTTTTCTTAGAGAGTGGAATTTAGATTGATAAGTCGGACTATGTGGAAATTTGTGCGAAAGTTTTCTAAAACGATCTTTATGCTTACATTTAGTAATAATTTCTTTAGAGAACCATGGAGGAAAGGATTTGCTCTTAACTAATTTAACTGGAACGCATTGATCAATGAAGGAATACAGAGTAGTGTGAAAAAATTACATGCTAGGTTAACATCTGTAAAATTGTTAAGGCAGTTCCAGTCAAATTGATCTATTAGGTTATATAATTTAACATAATTTGCTTTCTTGAAATTATAAGAGAAAATTGAACTGGCACGCGGTTTCACATGGTTCTCTAAATTAAAATTGATAACAATATTAAGAACCGGATGATGGGCGTACTCTTTATCAAATATATGGTCAGTTAAACGAGTAACATTACAATTAACATTAGAAATGACAACGTCCAGTACTCTATTATTTACATTCCTAATATCGTTATATTGTTTAGCATCTAGAAATTCAAGTACATTCATAAATTTATTAACTTTAGAAGACATAAGGCAAGTAGATAATTCAGGGATGTTAAAATCTCCCGTAATAAGAAAATTATTGTGTTGTAAAAATGGTAAATTTTCAATAAAGTCTAAAACAGTATTATAAGGCGTGTTATTCAGTGAGGAAGGAATATATACTGCAAAAACAAATAGAGTTGTATTATTGTGGATAACTTTGGAGCAAACAGTGTCAACATTCACTGGGAGTATGTCTGCGTAGTCAGATAAGTCGACACTCATGGATTGCAACTGACTGTTGATGAGTAGAAAGGCGCCTCCACCTCTGGATAGTCGACATGCGCTGAAGTCTCAATCGCTGCGATATACGGAGTAGGAGTCAGTTGCTATTTCGGCATTCAGGACGCTGCTAGTTAACCACGTCTCCGTGAGAGATATGATGTCGTAGTCACATGTTGCAGTAGTCAAGAGAAGCTGCGAAAGTTTGGAGTTTAGACCTTGGACATTCTGATAATAGCATGTTAATTTCCGTGTAGCTGGTAAAGTTGACGGATTATGCAGTGATTGCTATTTAGTGCCCAATATACTGTCTTTAAAACGTTTAAAGGTATCCTTAAAAATATGGAAATCCCTACTCCATGCGTCATGAGCGGTAGGAACTTTGGTTTTATGAAGGTCACAATTAATGCATTTGAGGACAGTAGATTGGCATTGTTTTACATCGTTGTTATCAGAGCACTTGGCACAATGAGGTTCAGTTCTGGAGCAATGTTTGGAAGTGTGATGGTAGCCACAACATTTAAAACAACGACGCAATTCAATTCCATCGTATACAGGGCAGTAATCATAGCAAACAAATACATTGCCATAATTTGTAAGATTTTTTTTTAGTGGGTTCAAGTTTTAAAACTTTGCATTCATAACCACTAGCAAAGCATGAACTGTTTTGTTTTATAAGATGGTCCAGAAAAGATTCTTTGCTGATATTATCTGTCATACCGACAATTCTCAGTCTGGGATTAATTAAAGGTATTTGTTTGACAACATACTTATCATTTAAGTTCTTGTTAATAAGTTCCGCCAATTTTTCAGAGTGCTCAGTATTGATGATCAAAGAACCATTGCTGGTATGACGCACGGAGTTTAGTGTTATGTTGGAAGATACTGGATTCGCAGTTTTCAGAATGTCTGATTTGGTGAGAGTTGCAGTTTGAGGACCATTTTTCGGTTTGAGGATCACTGTTGGTTTAGGAGCAGGATTACTCAGAACTTCGGAGAATGTCGATGCAGATGAGGAAGAGGTGCAACCCGCGCTGATGACGCTACTGGAGATTCCACGTAGTTTGGATTCAATTTCAGTGGATATATCAGTTTTAAATGAATCCATACTGCTGGAAATCAAGGTACTTAAATTTTCCTTCATGGTGGGCATAAGTTTCTCAATTATTATTTGCTCCAGGCTTGACGTGAAGGGCGCAAGTTTGTCATGTATGTCCTTGAGGAGTGCCTGCTCATTTGACAGCTGTTGTTTATTGACAGGAACACAGTTTACTCTGCAATTGGGGCACCAAAAGAAAATGGATTTGGACTCAAGAGCACGGCAAGTGTAAATACGAAAATTTTGTTGGAAGTCAAATATACCCCCAGTACCCTTACATTTGTCACTTTAGTTCATGCGTTTACCGCTGGCGTTGTAATCGCTATTAGTGTTAGGTATACACAATGCGATGTTACTTCCGACGTGTATATAGCATTTGGAAGTACTTAGTCACTTCCGAAACTTGGCAACAGTTTATTGTAGTATGTAATTGTAGTTATGTTTTGTCCAAAGATGAGTGGGACTGGAAACATTATTTATATAATAAATTTTTATTAACAATATACGAATAATAAATATCATATTAATAATAGATGAAAAATTCACAAAAAAATACCACTGTTATCTGTAGCACATACGGGGTAGTTCTGTGAATTAATGATTATTTTTAATACATTTAAAAATTTTAGCCAATAAATATTAATAACAATTAAATTTCTTCTTATATATATCAAAGTTTTTCATTTGTGATAATTTAATAAGTTTCTAAATTTCTATCGAGGTAATACTGTTAAGATGATTAATTAGTTTTTAACAACTTTTTGAAATTCTCGAGTATTAAGCAATAATATGTCAGTGACAATTTAATTTTTTTGTCACATGTTATCATTTGCTATTGGTGAAAAGTTTTATGTTACTTAGGTTTGACAACTAATGCCCGCTTTCAAAAAGGTATGTTAGAAAAATATCAACTTGTTATAAATTTAAATAAATAGAAATAAATGTCACACGTGACATTTTAATATTTTATAAAGTACAACTTAATTTGATTCAATGAAAACTTTATTGTTATTAATTTTTGAACAAACGGTTATGAAACTGGACATAAGTTGCAAAAGTGCGGATATTAACTAATGCACAATAATATCTTGATAAGTAAAACCAATATCGTGAAATATATGTATAGATAAATATCAATTCTTAGCCAGGTGGTTCTCTAATTGACTGGTTCATTTTTCCACCTTCTTCGTCACTAATAAGTATATGAGAAATCCCGCCAATCCACCTGCATAAGAAAGTAAGGTAACGTTTTCGGTCTAAAAATTCGATACTGAGTATTCAATGAATAAGCACGATTAAGTGTCCGCACAACAAGTTTTTACTATTTCTTCGATGTTTTCTGTATGTAACATTTAGTTCTCCTACGATAATCCCAAAGTGGTACTTTACTTAAAGCTTTGAACAAATTTTCGTGAAATAAATATATAAAAATTAATTCAAAACTTTTCATGTTTGGTATTTAAAACTCGTCTAAAAATTGGAAATATCGTATTAGATGTTGATTAAACCGGAAGTGATATTTCCCTTGATACTCGACAAATTTTCGTGGAAAAATATATCAAAATACATCCCACAATTTCGTATTACATACTTTTCTATTTATTGGAATAATAAATTAGAATTTATCAGCCGGAAGTAATACTTTATTGAAAACTAAAATATGGAATTGACGGGCGATAATGTGCTGGCCACATCAGGATTATTTTTATAATACAAATTTATTGTATTGTTGTTTTCAGAAAACAAAATGTCTAAGAGTGATCCCAAAATATAAAAAAGGAAATAAACCATGGTTATTCCAGTAGAGTTTTAGCAAGTTTAGATTTCTTGTATTTTATTTCACAGTTTTCTTACTTATTTTCTAAGGTAAATTGGTAACTTATGTTTGCAGGATTGGGTAAATAATAGTAATTTTGAAACATGTGACACTGATTTTTTCGCGGAAAATTGTGTATATTCTAAAGATGAATCAAAGATTTTTGAATACACGAAAAAACCGCTCCAAACCACTCAAGTTCAATTCTGAGTAGTCAGCGAAAATTTATGTATTATGGACTAATTAAATGCTCTAATATCAAATTTGGGACTATTACATTTACGTTTTTAATTAAAGTTTTGGTAAAGTAGTGCCAACCTTGATATTGAGTAAAAAGATTTAAAAAAAAAAATAAGGTCAGAGAATTTAAAATTCTGGTTCTCCGATTTTTGATGTTACTTTTACGGTTAATTTCATACCTGGCCATAAAGTTTTACGTAATAAATGTAATAGCCCAAAATACTATATAACAGCACTTAATAAGCCCGTAAGTCGTACATTATTCCAGGCTACTTAGAGAAAACTAGTAATTTTTTTTCATCTAATTCCGTTTTAAAACATTGAGTTTTACCTAACCTTTTGACGTTATGCATCTGTAGCAAAGCTATTACACCACCCAAAATAGTTCGTTAATAGCTTATTTGAGTGCTGTAATAGACTAATACAATTTATTTTTATAAGGGTGGTAGATAAGAATGTCAAATAATACCAAACGTCAAATCTCAATAAATGAACGAAGACAAACGTTTGCTAAGAATTTTATATTACGTAATTTTGAATATAAAACTAACAATAAGAAGAAGACAAGAAATAGAGTAGTAAAGTTAAAAAGGAATAGAAAATATTGGATGGTTTTACAAAAATGAGTCACATCAATACCACGATATGATAAAATTTCCTAAATTTTGACATTACTATTTTTTATTAAAAAATCTGGTTCGGCCAACATAATACCTCTCGCCATTTACAGCCCGAGTCACAAAAAAGATTAAGTTAATCCCCATTTTTGGATTTGCGAATTTTACTCTAATTTTGACAGATTATTTCTTAAAATACAGTCTAATCTAATCCAAGTAACTACCTTTTTTTAAAACCCCTCAACAAAATTAAATCCCAATTACAGAGTGGGTTCACATTCACACATATCCATGCCTTAGTTGAATTCGAACCCAGAGCCCCGAGGGCACTCATGACATGAGGCGTTGCTCTAACCATTATGTCACCGGAACTATAATAAAATGAAAATTAAATTTTAAATCCCGGGATAGAATTGAATTCACTAATCCATAAATGAATATTAGCTTAAACATTTTTGTGAATCGTTAATTTTTATTAATCTAAATACATACCTACATATTTACTTATGCTGGAAACTGTATTGAATTCCATTTCTATTGTTCTATTAATTTTTTTCTTTTTAAAACGTTACTATTATTTTGAAAAGATTAGTTCTTTGATAGTGACATTTATCTGTCAGTTACTACATTTGAATAACTGCATTTTGCTTGTTTAAAGCGTAGACTCTGGGATTTAAATTATAGATAATTTTATAAATTTATCCATAAAATGTATAGAAAAAGTATTAATGCAAATCCATAGAAAATTTAATAATCTTTAATTTTTATAATAACATTAATCTCTAAAAAATAACACTTAAAGGTATTTTTCGAAGAAAAACTATTTTGAGCTTCTAGTAAAGTGCCATTTACGGTTATCCGTTTTTCACTTAAATCTAATGGGCTTTTTCCATTACAGAAAAAGTTCGGAATGCAAGGTTTCAAAATTTTCTGAATGATAGTATTTGAGTTAAAATGGAGCATCCACACACACATACACACAGACATCATCGTGAAAATGCGATTTTTAGCACGATCCCTATACCTCCCTTACCAAGTGTAGCGGGAGATAAAAAGGCATAAAAGCGTAAAATACAAAAAATAGTATAAAGAACTCAAGACATAATTATCGATTTACGTAACTGAGTTATGTAAAAAAAATTAAAATAATTAAATTAATTTATTTTCACGGCAGCTCTTTGGTAAATTGATTTTCAAATATGTATATTGGCTGTCATAGAAAAAACTAGAATTTTGTGCATTTTTTAAGTAATTTTAGCGGAATTAGATAAAGTTTTGTACATAACGCATTACGAAAACGTGATATTGTTGATTCACATAATTTGCAAAACACGCTTTGCTCGTTTTGGCAAATATTGTGTTCATCAAACAATATCACTCTTTTCATAACGGATTATGTAAATAAGTAATATTAAAAAATATATATAATAGATCAAATTTAATAGTAGGGCATTTAACTAGCATACGAGTACAATTTTTTTCTAACTCAGAAATGAACTTGCATGGTTTGGAGCGATTCCGCAGACTTACAGCTAATCTAACAAAATTATGATTTTTTAAACAAAGATAATAGTTAAAAAATCGCTAATTATGGCGCTTCGTTAACACAGAGTGAGACCTTATTTATCATGTACTTTATTTGATGTTTTGCTGATATGTGATTTGGCTGACATGAAATTTGGCTACGTTGCGGAAGTCAGTCATACATTTCAATATCTTGTACACAATTACTGTGATGGAAGTGACTTTGTATTTTAAGTATGTACAATTGTATATTAATTTTTAAAATAATATTTTGTTACCCCTCTTTTGAAAACCTTAATATAGAAGTTCCCCTAAGTCTATATATGTAATTTTTAATAATATATATCCATTAATTAACATGGAAGTCAGGACGCCTTATAAACTTTACGGAAGTGACTCCTTAACAAATGCCAATATATATATATACATATATATATATATATATATATATATATATTGTAACAAAAACGTAGTTTGTTACGCTTATTTTTTTATAAATTTTCTTGCTCCAATCCTGTCTCAAAATTTCCATTACAAAACCTAAAATTTGAGCATCAATTGACAGTATTGATCTAGTTACAGCCTACCTTTTGCGATCTATTTTTCTAGTCATATTCCCTAATCACCTTTTTTCTCTTTTTCCATTCAGTTGGATCCCTTTTATTTTGTGGTTAGGAAATTGTTTATTTGTGACAGCCAGTGTTGTCTTCTGGCGAATTATTTAAGGAAAGTAACTAGAAATGTAATTGTTTAACACTAAATTTATTTTTAAATCTGATTAAATTTGGAAACTTATTTTAATATCTCTCCTATGTTCAAATTCTTCATTGCTACACTTTACTAATTTTATTATAAATAGTTTTGGAAAATTTTTATTATCTTTTGATGGGATCACTGCTTTTTTTCGTTTACCGGAGACGCGTAGAATCATCTCGCTCTCTTGGCAGTGACTTGTGAGAGAATAGAGACGTCTTTTTTTTATTTTTGCGAGTTGTTTAAAGTACTTTTGTCTGATTGAAATATGGTTTCGAGTTTTGGTATCCGATACTAGCCAGTGGCATTTAGGTAAGAGCTTTGCACTGTTTTTTTTGTGATTATTTTGTGCGGCTTTTTATTAGCTTTTTTTTCTCAAGTTAAAAGTAGTCATGTTCCGTCCCACGCGGTTTTGTCCGTGGGATAAGTAAAGCTCTTACTTTAATTCTTGCGACATATTTCAATATTAAAAAGGACGACTGTTTTCTTTTACGAGCCCGGCTAAGATTTTTTGGTCTGTCTAAATTTTGAGTGGATTTATATGCCACGAGGCGTGAAAAATTCCGTTTCGGTTCTAAATTAGTCAAAGTTTTTTTGATTTTCACATTTTCTTTGATCAAAATTTTGCAATTTTTTTCTTTCTGTTTAATATTCCCCCCAAGCTCAAGTTGTACCTGAACTTGTTCGGTCCCCTAGCGTACCGATTACGCCCTCAATTTTGTGCTTTCCCTTTATTTGAGTAATTCTGCTTAAACTTTTTGGTTCGAGTCGTACCTTGATTCGACCGGTTATTTTTGCGTACAGAGTACGCACTCAAATTTTGCTAGTACACCATTTAGTCGTAATTCTGTTTAAAATATTTGTTCATTGGGCTAAATTATTTAGGGGTATTTTTTTTATAATTTTTTTTGGGATTTCAAAATTATAAAATTTTTCCTACCGACTAAACCTAGTCATCCTTTCCCTAGTTTGAATGTAGTGTGAATGTAGAGGGTGATGCGTTGACGTGACTAGACATTTTTTAGACTAGACAAATTTTCGGCTCGGTATTAGTTTCCGTTTTCATAGTCGACTTTCTAGAGTCATTAATTTATTTTTGTGATATTTTTTTTGTAGCAACAACTTTTTTGGATTTACCTTGTATTTTACCGTTGTGCGCTACTCTCGACTCGAAAAAGTATTTGTCCGGTGATTAATCTTTGAGCGCTGCAAATTTTTTTTAAGCCCATTTGGCTTTTTCTTTTATCGGGGTTAATTGCTGCGCCTCTTAGACTACCGTTTAGTCACTTTCCCTCTCTACTGTGTTTGTTCCTTCTTTTTTTTTATACGGCCGTTCTTCCTCTGTTACTAAATTTTTTTTTGGTTTTATATAATTTTTTTTGGTGCACCTAATTTTTTTGTAAATTTTTTATAAACATTTTTTGTCGCTAACTCGCGTCTGGAGCACTTTTAGGGACCGCCAAATTTTTTTTATTGTATTTTGTATCGCCCTTCAGGCCGCTGTAAATCTCTAAGAGATCTGGTACTGGCGAGTTTTTTTTAGGTAGCCGGATCCGTATGGTTCATTTTTGGGGCCCTGAATTTGGAAGTGTCTGGGCGAGGTTAGCTCTGGCTGCAGCGACGCTGTTGGACCACACGAGACCTGCGCCGGGGCATATTTTACCACAACTCCTGAGAAAACCCAGTATTCGGGGCTGCATCCTAGCCAGCCTTAAGGCCTAGTGGAGTGGCTCGAACGGCTCTCCCTCTACGAGTGCCGGACAGGAGAAGGGTCCTCAGCCCTCCGTTTTTACTCCGTCAGCCTGCGAGCAGCCCCTCGATACAACTGGACGTCTTCCCGCCGTTGCCAGGGCAGGTTTAGCCGCTATTTTTTTCCGACGTTGCCGGTGGCCGATAGCCAGAGCGCCGACCCCCGTCCTTCCAGATTCGGGCTCTGGAAAGTCCGTACGGTCCTTTCTTTAGTTTGAGCTATTCATATATTGTAACTCTCCAGCGTGAGTACTTTTTTTAATTAAATATTTTTACGATACTTTACTTTACTTTACTTTATTAGAGTGGACTCTACTCTAACTCCTTTTCCTTTTATAGAGTCTGGCGCCCACTAATTTTTTTCGAGACCCGATCGTTTTGTATTTTTTTTTTCAAAATTAAGTTGTCATTTTTTTATTAAAATTTCATTGTCGCGAATACCTGTATCTCGAAATAAATTACTACCCTAGACCCAGCCGCCGCTTTTCCTTTTCAGCTAGCCGGTGCAAATTTTATGAGTGTACACTTACAGGTAGGAGGAGTTTGCTTATTTTTTGATTTTTTAATTATCCTCTTGTGTCACAATATATATATATATATATATATATATATATATATATATATATATATATATATATATATATATATATATACGCACACACATACACACTTTATCGTGAAAATGTTAAAATTGGATTCTAGGGACCTTAAAACGTGGTTATTTCCCAAAATCTCGATATGCGATGTTTAACACGATTCTAGGGAAGCGACGAGCCCGCAGGGCGAGTTACGGTAATCATATAGTGCGTTAATTAAGAAGTATCCAACGAATATTGTACAAAATTTTATGTATACTATATTACACCCATTTTAATTATGTAATAACCTCGTTATCCCATTGAGTGCGTCAATGAGAATTATTACCAAAATCCATACTAGAATGTCATTACCGCACTCATTGGGCTAATAAGTCCCTTACATAACTAAAATGAGTGCGATCTGGTATAAATTATTCCACGGTGATATAAAAAAAATAAAGAATTACTAATCTTATAGTTCAAATATTGATAGCTAATGGCACGACTTTGTTGCTTTTAACTTGAAAAAGCCGATAGCAGTAATTTGCCTGATATTGAAAATATATAGAAAGACAATGACAAAAACATTGAAAGAAGCGGTCTATGAAATGAGGTAAAATGATTTTTTAAGAAAACATGAAATGTAATTTTCTTCGCTACCAATAATACGTATATATTTTTGTTACTAATGTTTACTTAGAACTTTAAACATTTTTATTTTTGAATAGTCTCGATTGGCATGTTTTAGTGTTTTTCAAACGATTTTGTTTTCCAATCTAACCAATGTGTATTTTAGCTGCATTGAAAACTGATTGACTTGTTATCACAAGGCCCTTTGTGTACGTCAATTGGGAGTTTAACGCTGCAAAAATAGATAATGTAAACAGGAAAATAATCAATACACTTCACAAAAAATCTGATGGTATTCAACTGTCAAAGTTAAATTTTCAACTCGAAGATAGTTATATAAAATGGGATATTATTTCTAACAATTTGATTTTTTTCTACAAATTTTGACAGTTAATAAAAATAGGAATTTATATACGATTAGTAATGATAATTACTCTACTTTCTTACTAATAAAAACTGTTATATGTTTTTCAAAATTTGTCTTTAGACATTACATTAACTTGTTGTGAAATTAAAAAGATAAACTTGGTAAAACCAATAATTTTAAAAATATGTCATAAATTAAACACCGATATTTCTCACTTGACCGTCACATCATAGTTTGATGTAAGCATGAATCAAATGGTACTGGTAGTGATGGAAACGTGATTACCAGCAGATCTCATACAGTTTTGTGTACAGGGCAATTACGTCATAGACTAGCCATGGTTACACTTATAAAACTATTATTGAAATTATATATTTTACCTTAATTGTGTAGTAACAAGTTGTGGACGATGTCATACACCTGTAATTATTTATTATAATCACATTGACAAATATGTACATCTAAAATATTAGGCTTACACTTGAGATATTTAACACACTTTTTGACCAAAATGAAATTCATTCTTCACGAATTTCGCGACACAACGTAAAATAGTGAGCCATAAGGATAGCTCCACTAATTTCGCCTAAATTTGGGTTGCGAACGAGCATGTAAAAATATAAAGTACCACTGTTGTCGAATGTCATATTCAAATTTCGTGTAACTATCTTTCTCTAAATGCGTTAGCAAGACAAAGATGAAGCTATAAGACATACGTATCGAAGATAGAATTTAGGAAACCATAAGGAAGACACAGATAAATAAACACTTACTTGTTATTTTGTGGTTCAGAAATCAATGACGTGAGGATCAAGTGAGAAAAATCGGTGTATATCTTGTTTTGTCATGAACCTAAAAAGTAATATACGGGTATATACATACCTATACAGTTAAAGCTGGAAATCAGTAAATGCCAACAATGACTAGTTATGGTAAACAATCACAGATTTGTCTGTTATTAATCCGTAAAATTCGAATAAAGGATATTAAAATATACTTTGTCTAGTTATTGTTAGCACTCACTACTCAGAACAATTTAAGTGTTAACTATATGTGAATATTGTTTTAACAGTGTTGTTGTCGGTCTTACCTAACCTGTAACTCTTTCAGTTTTGCATTTACTAGGCTTTATTTATGTTCATTTTACTACTATCTGTTAAAATTCTGTCTGAAGTTATCACATTTACTAGTGCAATTAGTAATTGCCAATATGTGCTAGTGAACTGAATTTACTGATTTCACTCTAACATGTATGTGTACTCCTACGTATAAATATTTTTATTATTTCCATATTCTATCTGTTTTCAGGAAAACAGTGTGGATATTTTGTACCTTTTTTAAATTATCATTAATCATAAAATAAAATAAAATTATATCATTGAATTTGTAAGTACATTATAATTACTCTACACACAATAAATATAAAATATTATACAGAGTGGAAACGAACTTAATGTCATAAATTTAAAGGTGAGTAGTATGACATGTGTAGATTACGAAACAGAAAGAATTTTTTAAAAATTCGCATATTTAAGGGTAATTCTCATTAAACTAACATTTTTGGTACCACTGGACCACTGACAACTTTAATATGTAAAATTAATTTAATTAATTTACATAATGTTTCTGTATAATCGAATCTTAATTATTTCTAACGTAATTTATTTTGAAAGTTCAATGAACCATATCAAAGATTAATATTAATACTTCGCAGAATTATTTTTATAAAAAAAACAACAATGGATTAACTGATAAATAGCAATAATACTAGAAACTTATCATGTAACAATATTAATATGAAAAAACCTAAAAATCAATTCAAGAATAAACACAAAACTCATAAATATTATTCAAAATTGTCACCTCCCACAGCTACACACGATGCACTACGTTGAATTAATGAGACATTACACGCCAGATTCATATGATTTTCTTGTTTAATAATTTCAGCACAGTTTTGAATCCGCATGCTCAATTTTTCAACAGATTCAGGGGGGTTTTGATTATCATACACCAAGGACTTCAAATGACCCCACAGATAAAAATCTAAGGGATTGAGGTCAGGTGATCTTGGTGGCCATGATACAGGACCTCCACGACCAATACACCTGTTCCCATAGGTATTATTTAAATGCTGCCGCACATTTCTTGAAAAATGAGGTGGGGCACCATCATGCTGAAACCATGCATGTTGACGATGGAGTAAGGGAACATCTTCTAATAATACTGGTAGAACATTTTGTAAAAATTCCAAATACTGGTCACCATTTAATCTTTTGGGCAGTATGTATGGTCCAAGCAAATTTCCATTTAAGATACCAGCCCAAACATTTAATGAAAATCTGTGTTGCAAACTACTTCTTACTACAACATGTGGATTGTCTTGAGCTGAGTAATGCATGTTGTGAAAATTATGGACACCCTCACGTGTGAAAATTGCTTCGTCACTAATTATAAGTGAAGTAAAATTAAAATTTGCAGCATGTTGTTGCACAATCCACTGACAAAATATAGTTCTTGCTTGGTGACAGCAGGCATTAATCCTTGAACACGTTGAAAATGGTGTGAATGATAATCATTATTGTGTAAAATTTTTAAAACACTCGTGTGAGATATTTCTCCTATAACACGAGACACTCCTCTGCTACTAATTTCCGGGTTAGCATGCACCAAGTCTAAGACTGCATCTTCAATGTTGTGGTGTAGTCTGCGACCTCCGCCATCTCGTCCATTATTTCTTCTTAGATTGCCTGTGTCGCGAAGACGTTATGTCACTGTGATGAACATCCTGCGATCAGGCTGGCGTCTTGTAGGATACTGTTCGGCATACAGACCTGCTGCTTAAACCGCGTTTTGTCCCACTCCACCATAAATCAACAACATATCCACTAATTCAGAATTAGAATACATTTTTTTAACAAGAGCACAGCAAAAATCACTTGTCACTAATACTTCCGAGAATAATGAAATATTTTATGTACCTACTACACAATTATTTTCGGTGCAAATGGTATTTAATTTAATTATTAAGAATAATTTAATTTAATTATTAATAATACATTTAATTTGAATGTATTTTTGATAAACATATTTTTAATGAAATATGAATTAAAACAGCAGTAAAAAACTTTCCTTAAGAAAAGTCCAATTTTCGTTTTTCGAATTTAAAAAAAATTCTTTCAGTTTCGTAATCTACATTTGTCATACTACTCACCCTTAAATTTATGACATTGTTCGTTTCCACCCTGTATGTGTATATCTTTCTCCGATAAAAAAAGTTGAACAAACTGTAACTCATTAATATATCGCAAAACAGAGTTTTACATGAGAGGAAAATTTCTATAAACATCTGCGTATTAATGATGATTAGAACTTATGGTGAACTAAAACAAAAGTTTGTTATAACATACTAAATAGTAATATCTACATTATAAATTTCTTCATGTTTGGATAATGAGATATAATGAAATTAAAATTAAGATAAATAATGTTAGGTAATTGTGTATGTTGTCTACGTTTTAATAAAATTACTACAATTTATATACTCCATTGTTTCATTATATCATGTACATTGTTTTCTATTATTATTGATGAATTCTACTCCAACTCTACGAAACAATTTTATTTATTATACTGGAATTTCGATTAAGAGCAATATATTTTTAAATTAAATAAAGCAATTTAATGGCATTATGTGTGAAACGCAATATCAGTCAAATAGCCTCCACGGCTTTATTTTGTGATACGCATAATGTGAAGTACAATTTTCGATAACTTTTTCGCATAAATATTTATTAGTATGATGTCATGGAACTCTCCAAATGTTCTTGAGTGTAGACGAGCGATTTCCCACATTTAGAAAAGAATGAGTCTAACGGCGTCATATGGCAACTTGTTGAGGGCTAATTGATTACTATTTTGCGATAATTTGGCACCTCTGAAGTTTTCGGCCAATAAGTCGACTGTCGACACGCAAAATGGTCGTTCGGCTTAATATCCTGCTTCGACAAGATCTGAGTTTTCGCACAAATTTTTTTAGGTGGATGTCTACGAAATGCCCAGTTCTTGCAAACGTTGAAAAATTGAAAACTTTGGGCTCTCATGCAAACTTCTGCGACGAGCGGCGATGTTTTCATTTGACCGGGCGCTATGACTATGCACAAACGATGGTTGTTCCACAACAGAGCAAGTTGTTTAGAATTTTTCAAAAATAGTGGCCTTTCTTTACAGCTTCCGTTAAAAATTAAAGGCCGTTCAATAACACATAACACGAGCTCTTAACAGATTTTCTAGGAAAAACATAAAATATAATCCAAAATATGGTATTACAGACTTTTCTATTTATTGGAACAACAAATTAAATTTTGTTTACAAACGATCACCTGGAAGTCATTGTTATTTCAAACATGAAATTGACGGGAAGTCATGTGTTGGCCACATCAGATTTTTCAAAGGAGATTTACGAGAAAATCAACGACGACTGAGAGATGTTAGTGTGTGATCCTTTCTCTTCTCCCGTAACATTTAAATCAAACTTATTTTCTCTAGCTTTACTCTATAGTTTTAAATTCTGAGAAATTCAGCTCAATATATGTGTACATAATAATAAAAAATATGGTGTTTTTGTTTATATCGTACAGTGTCATTTTGCGCTGCATTAGTGGTATTTAACAAATTTGTTAGCTGTGCCCATTTTTTTGAAAATAAAAATAAGTTTTCGGGCTTTTGAATTTTACTGTCAACTAAACATTTATTTTGGGGTGTATTCTGTACGAAAACTGTTAATTTTAAACAGTATGTTAAAAATAAATTTGCTCTTAAAATATATTTTCTATTCTGCAACTATCAATTCTGTTAAAATTTCAACACAAGTGTTAAAAATTAGGCGTTAAAACTATATGTTTTAACGTCATTCAAATTGATGCCTTTAAAATTTTAACATCTGTTTATTCAATAAAATTATCACAGCAATTGAATATGTTGGCACTTCTAATTAATTAAAAATATAATAGAACCAAATAAAATTACCGTGGTGATGTCAAAAAATATCTAGGTGCTATTTAGTACAATATACAACTATTTCACGAAATATTTTATTTAATAACGATCACCCGTTCCATCGTAAGTCTTTGTACATCACATCTTGATGCCAGTAGGAATATTTGTTTAACATAATTGGAGAAAGATTCACAACTGAACCCTTGAATGGTATGCAGAGTGCACAATTTATAATATAGGTATTAAATGCAGTTAAAATTGCTTATTGTTTTACTGTTCGACACACTATAATGTGGCTTAACATTTTGGAGGGTCAATTCTGAGTATCAAGAAGAAAAAATTTTACGTACCTAATGAAAATTTATTACAATTTCAATATAATTTATCTTTTATATGGAACCTAAAAATGAGATATGATTATGCAGCAGATTTTTATTTATTTTTCGAAGCATTGTTTCTATTATTTATTCTAAAATTTCAAAGCGATAGATTCGTTTTCTAAAATTTCAAAGTGACAAGCTGACAGTTGTTTACTTTTTTATCATGTTTATTTATTGGTGTTATACTTACTAACTACATTACTTTAGCAAAGACGTGCCCTTTTTCTGTCTTGTTGATTACTTCATTCTGGTGTTTAACAGGCATGTTAAAATTTATGATTTTAACAGCAATATCAAATTCTCGCGTAGAGAATACCAGGAAATTAATTTATTTTTAGCAGTCATGTTAATATGTAATTTTTTAAAGGCTTGCTAAATAATTTTTTTTACTGAATACACCCCTTTGTTCCTTAATTCAATCAATAATGTTCTTTATTGTTTGGTTATTCTTTGTAACCAGCTACTAGATATTATTATAGACACGTTAGTATTTCAAGAATGTGTCAAATAAATTAATTGTCAAACCTTTCAAAATTGCAGGTGACATGAAACATTTTAATTCAAAATTCTGCAATAAATTTATCAATGACAAGCGTTGTTGGTGTTTCCATGAAAGCCAGATGTACATTTTGTTGGCTTTCCCGCTTGTGCTAGGGACATAGAAACAACAGAAATTTAGGACTGTAAGGAATGTACTTTAGAAGATTAGGGGAACTGTACATTTTACAATATGCAGGTGTGCGACTCTCGGACGTTCCTAAAATTCCCAAGGTTACGGGTTTTTCACACTTGTAGGGATTTTATTTGCGAAAAGTGGTGTCATTACCGTCCAATGGCATTGTTTGTCACAATGTAACAACCAATGATAATTTTGCCACCCCCAACATGCTGATTTTGTAAATTTGTCCACCGGTATCTTGTCAGTCAGTTAAGATCGAGAATTCACTGGGGCAAGAAAGAAATCTGAGTCATACGCAGCCAAGCTTCATTTAAAGTTTTGATGTAAATAGCTGTAAATAAAACCATTTTCTTTACACACTATTTGCGTTTCATTGAGACAACCGCGCATTCAGGCGCATCTATAAAACATTTTGATGGTCCTGCAGACCGAATTCATACATTTTTATGGTCCTTCGAGCCGGATTTGTGAGTGTATCGTAGTGATTGTGTACTAGCAAGAGTAGCAGATCAAGGCATCATATACAGCACACAGCAGCATCAACCACATCATCAAACGGCACGCGACATCTCAGCAACGGCATATCATACACGCAGCACCCTGATCAGCAGATCAATCAAACAGCGAGGCGTCAGGCAACAATCCCGAGGGTGAGTCTGTTTCCAATTTTTTCCTACCATTTTCACAATTCTATTTCATTGAATTTACTGTGTCACAAAATCTTGCTTCAATATGCCAACGGAATTGGAACAATTTAAATCAAAACGCACTGCATGCAAAAGCCAATTAACCAGATTCAAGACGTTTCTTGATTCTGAGGAAACAAGCAATACTCCGGGAAATTTAAAACTCCGATTAGAGAGAGAGCAGGCACTTCTTTCGGAATTCGAGGAAATACAAACACAAATTGAAATTTTAGATGCATCAGAATTAGAAAATGATGAAAGGGAATGTTTTGAAGACAAATATTTTAAACTCATCAATGAGGCTCAAGAACGTTTGAGTAAGATATCGAATCATTCTACTCCTAGTAGCGTGCAAACTCAGGTAAAATTGCCAAAGGTAGAAATTAAACCATTCGCGGGCGATTACGATCAATGGCTTTCATATTACGATTTATACAGCTCAATGATACACAACAATGATTCACTAACGGATATTGAAAAATTTTATTATCTCAAGTCAACCCTGCGCGGAGAAGCATCGAAAGTTATAGAGTCGTTGCAAGTAGCGTCCAAAAACTACAAAGCGGCATGGGAATTAATTATTTCACGGTACGACAATAAACATTTACTCATCCAGAATCACATTAAGGCGTTATTTGAGCTACCAGCCGTCAAAACCGAGTCATCTTCCTCATTAAGGCAATTATCAAACGCAACCTCAACACATGTCCGCGCATTAACCGCACTTGAAGAACCGACGGAGCACTGGGACTCATTAATGGTACATTTAATTGCCAGCAAATTAGATTTCGATAGCAAACAAGAATGGGAAAAAGGCATCAGCGGTACGGTACCGCCCACCGTTGAGAAATTTAAAGAATTTCTAACGAAACGGTGCCAGTTGTTAGAAGCAATGACCCCTAATAAGCATTCCAATACAAATACATCGGGCGGAAGAACACAGTATAATACAGTCAACAAGCGATCCTCGGCACATGTAGCTTCGCATATATTTTGTCCTATTTGTGAAGAAAATCATTATGCATTTCAATGCAACAAATTTCTTACAAACTCAATAGCAGGGCGGCGAGTTCAAGTAAAGGAAAAAAACCTGTGTTTCAATTGTTTACATTCGGGACATAGAGCTAACTACTGCTCGGCGTCACGTTGCAAGCGCTGTAAAGGCTTGCACAACACACTTTTGCATCAAGATTCAACGCCACGTCAGCAAGATTCAACTTCAAACTCGCAATCGCAAGAGCCATCACCAGGCACTAGCACAGCGGCTTCAAGTGCTATCTCCAACAAAGAAATATCATCACAAGTAATACTATCAACCGCATTAATCATAGCATATGATCATCTTAACAATATATACATCGATAGAGCATTGCTAGACAGTGGCTCACAGTCCAACTTCATCACGCAAGATTTCGCGGATAAGCTCAAATTGAAAGCTCAACCCATATCAGTTGCAGTAAGTGGAATTAACGGCGCGCATTGCAATATTAATCGGATATCAAATCTAAAAATAAAGTCAAGATATAATAGCTTTGAGTTGGATTTGCAATGTTTAGTAGCTCCCACGATCACAAACAATTTGCCAACTGTTTCATTTGATAAATCGAACATTGTTATTCCAAATTCAATCAAATTGGCAGACCCTGATTTCAACATATCCAGCAACATAGATTTATTAATAGGCGCGGAAGCATTTTGCAAACTTCTTTGTTTGGGTCAAATTCAACCAGTCAACAAATCCCAGCCGTATTGGCAAAAGACGCATTTTGGATGGGTAGCATCAGGCAAAATTTGTAACGTCAGTGCAGCTAGCAGCAGAATTTCATGTGCCTTATCCACTAAAACAATTGACGAAAGGATGACACGATTTTGGAACCTGGAAGAAGTTCCACAAGAACGTACACTGAACGCAGATGACAAATATTGCGAAGATTTATTCGAAAAAACCGTCCAAAGAAATTCAGAAGGTCGTTTCATTGTCACACTGCCTATAAGACCGGATGCACCAGCATTGGGAGAAAGCAAACAGCTTGCAATAAAATGCTTCTGCAATCTAGAGGGGAAGTTTGCAAGAAGCAATGAATTGCATTCTACATATTCGAAATTCATAGAAGAAGAATACACTACAGCCGGCAGTTAAACCGAACCAGGAGTTTTTTTCTACCACATCATGCAGTGCTGAACGAGAACAGCACTACAACTAAACTTCGTGTTGTTTTCGATGGATCGGCGAAATCAAGAAGTCACGCTTCATTAAACGACATTTTATTTCCTGGTCCTGTAGTACAGCAGGAATTAATATACATCCTAGCAAGATTCAGAATTCACAAGTACGTCTTAATTGCTGACATCGAGAAAATGTACCGACAAATCTTGGTGAACCCGCAGCAAACATCATTGCAAAAAATAGTACGGCGCAACAACACTGATGAATGTATCGAAACATATGAATTAAAAACTCTGACATATGGTACTGCTCCAGCAGCTTACTTAGCCACCAGGTGTTTGATACAAGCCGCATTAGAAGATCAACATAGGAATCCAATTGGAGCGAAAATCGTGCGGCGCGATTTTTATGTTGACGACATGATAACAGGTGCAAATTCCATCGAAGAAGCGCGTCAAATCCAATTGGAAATTACCAATATCCTTAATAAAGGTTGCTTCAATCTTCGGAAGTGGTCGTCGAACGAACCAAGCCTACTCAGCAACCTCGAAACGGAAACCAACATAATTCTGCAGTTTGATAAAAACGCTAGCGTCAAAACGTTGGGAATGCAATGGCAGCCTACGAGCGACATCTTCAAATTTTCAGCACCAGCGAAAGCATTAAACCGACCAACCACGAAACAAAGCATATTGTCTAATATCGCCCAAGTCTTTGATCCGCTAGGCCTCATCAATCCTGTTATCGTAATAGCGAAAATACTCATGCAAGAGCTTTGGCAATGTAAGCTCAATTGGAATGAGTCAGTACCAATGACAATATACACAGCATGGAGTAATTATCAGGAAGACTTACAGCAAATACAACATTTTGAAATCCCACGGCGGGTGATACAACAGAACAACCCGGAAGTAATCGAGGTACACGGATTCTGTGACGCTTCGGAGAAAGCATATGGTTGTTGCATATACATAAGGGCAGGCAACGACAACACGGGGTACAGCTGCAGCTTGTTGTTTGCAAAATCCAGAGTAGCGCCTCTTAAAGCGACGACTCTACCAAGACTAGAATTACGTGCTGCCGTTCTGCTCAGTGAGGCAATGGATAAGGTATTACGGCACGTGATACCCAAATACGACAAGGTGTTTTATTGGAGCGATTCCGCCATAACTCTCGCGTGGATAAACCAGCAGTCCAGAAAATTCAAAACGTTCATCGCACACCGAGTGAGCAGAATTCAAGAGCTAACTATGGCTGAAAATTGGAGGCACATTGGCACAGAAAACAATCCCGCTGACGTCATATCCAGGGGTCAACGACCCAATGAGGTGATTCACAATAAGCTGTGGTGGAATGGACCGGAATTTTTAACGCAACCAAGTGGATTTTGGCCCTCAGAAATGCCTGTACATGAAGAAGTTGGTGAAATGGAGACGAAGAAAGATGTACAAGTATTTACCTGCATACAGGAAACTCCAGAAATATTTACGAAATATTCAAGATTAAATAAATTGCAACGGGTGACAGCCTATTGTATACGGTTCATAAACAACTGTAGACAGAAGACCGAGTCCGCTGGCAAAAGACACAACGGTCCGTTGACGTCTGAGGAGCTGGAGAGAGCAGACAAACAGCTGGTGCATATGGTGCAAGCACAAGCATTTCCAGATGAGCTGAAAGCATTAATGGAAGGGAAGCAAATTGGAAATTCGAGCAAGTTGTTAAGATTATCCCCATTCTTAGATGAAGAAGGAGTAATCAGAGTGGGTGGGCGGTTGAAACATGCGAGTCAGCTAAGATATTCCACAAAACATCCTATGTTACTGCCGGCAAATCATGGTTACAGCAGGCTAGTAATAGAGCATGTGCACAAGTCTCAATTGCATGCTGGTCCACAGGGTACACTCGCCGCTATCAGAGAGCGGTACTGGATAATCGCTGCAAAAAATGCAGTAAAGAAAAGACTACACGAATGCATCGTATGTAACCGTAGCCGTCCAAAAACTATGCAACACATTATGGGTCAATTGCCATCGGTACGGGTAGAACCGTGTAGACCTTTCACCAACATCGGCGTTGATTACGCTGGGCCCTTTTTAATACGAGAAGGACAGCGTCGGTCAAAGAAAATGATAAAAACTTATGCCGCGGTTTTTGTATGCTTAGCCACAAAGGCTGTGCATATTGAACTAGTCCATGATATCACAAGTGAAGCATTTATAGCAGCCCTAAAACGAATGGTGGCTCGCAGAGGCAAGGTAGTAAACATTTATTCCGACAATGCAACAAACTTCGTCGGCGCAAACAGAGAGTTGCAGGAACTTGCAGCTATATTTAGCGAGGAAAGCGCAAGGCTTCAGGAATTTGGAAGCAGTACAGGCATCGCTTGGCACTTTATTCCAGCAAGATATAAAACGTGTAGCTTATAACACAGAATTGACCTACGTAGAATTATGTACCTTGATGACACAGATAGAATCCATTTTAAATTCACGCCCTCTAACTCCTATGTCCGACGACCCAAATGATTTATCCTGTCTCACTCCAGCCCATTTCCTAATTGGAAACAGATTAGACTCTATACCAGAGCCCAGTTTGGAGCACCTACCAGTACCACGGCTATCACGGTGGCAGCATGTCGAGCTGCTCAAGCAACATTTTTGGAAGAGGTGGTCCACTGAATACCTTACTCACTTGCAGCAAAAGAGTAAGTGGTTGAAGCAGGGATTCACAACGCCCCGGCCTGGTCAGCTGGTGCTACTCAAGGAGCACAACACACCATCGCAACAGTGGCAACTCGCGAGGATCCACCAAGTACACCCGGGCATCGATGGCATCACCCGAGCCGTAACAGTACGGCTGCCCAGCGGATCCACCACCAGGCGTGCAGTCGCCAAACTAGCACCCTTGCCCTTAGAGGATGACAGTGAAGTGTAATGCGTGAAGTTCAGTGCAATCGTAGTTTTGAAAGTCAGGTCTTTCAAGGTGGCCGGTATGTTGGTGTTTCCATGAAAGCCAGATGTACATTTTGTTGGCTTTCCCGCTTGTGCTAGGGACATAGAAACAACAGAAATTTAGGACTGTAAGGAATGTACTTTAGAAGATTAGGGGAACTGTACATTTTACAATATGCAGGTGTGCGACTCTCGGACGTTCCTAAAATTCCCAAGGTTACGGGGTTTTCACACTTGTAGAGATTTCATTTGCGAAAAGTGGTGTCATTACCGTCCAATGGCATTGTTTGTCGCAATGTAACAACCAATGATAATTTTGCCACCCCCAACATGCTGATGTAAATTTGTCCACCGGCATCTTGTCAGTCAGTTAAGATCGAGAATTCACTGGGGTAAGAAAGAAATCTGAGAGTCGTACGCAGCCAAGCTTCATTTAAAGTTTTGATGTAAATAGCTGTAAATAAAACCATTTTCTTTACACACTATTTGCATTTCATTGAGACAACCGCGCATTCAGGCGCATCTACAAAACATTTTTAAGGTCCTGCAGACCGAATTCATACATTATGTTGGTGTTTCCATGAAAGCCAGATGTACATTTTGTTGGCTTTCCCGCTTGTGCTAGGGACATAGAAACAACAGAAATTTAGGACTGTAAGGAATGTACTTTAGAAGATTAGGGGAACTGTACATTTTACAATATGCAGGTGTGCGACTCTCGGACGTTCCTAAAATTCCCAAGGTTACGGGTTTTTCACACTTGTAGGGATTTCATTTGCGAAAAGTAGTGTCATTACCGTCCAATGGCATTGTTTGTCACAATGTAACAACCAATGATAATTTTTCCACCCCCAACATGCTGATTTTGTAAATTTGTCCACCGGTATCTTGTTAGTCAGTTAAGATCGAGAATTCACTGGGGTAAGAAAGAAATCTGAGAGTCATACGCAGCCAAGCTTCATTTAAAGTTTTGATGTAAATAGCTGTAAATAAAACCATTTTCTTTACACACTATTTGCTTTTCATTGAGACAACCGCGCATTCAGGCGCATCTACAAAACATTTTGATGGTCCTGCAGACCGAATTCATACAAGCGTTTTTAGTTAATTTATTTCTCACATCACATCACTTTTTAACAGACCCGTTAAAAATATAAAAATAAACGGACCGCTAAATTTTTGTATTACAGAACACGTCAACAAAAAATTTAACTGATCGTTAAAATTTAAAAGTTTAATGGCATCTATATTTTAACGGAAAAGTTACATAATACATCCCTTAGTTGAGCATTTATATCTAGCGACAATATCACAGAAATCACGAAACGTTCGTCGAATAGAAAATTAAATTTGGTGAGATATTTGAATATTTTCTATACCATGTGCGATTGTGCACCTTTTCATGATAATTAGACAAACCTTAACTGATAACGTCTATCGAAATGTGACAGCAACTTAACCAATAGGGATAATGAAAGATCTATCGTTCCTATTGGAAAACCCATTATAAACTGACTTTCATATTTATTTTCATGCAGTAATCTAAATGTAGTTTTATCTAATTTTTTTTTGTATTTTGAATTATTTATTATGCGACGTTTTTCGTATGATTGTCTGTTAACTTACCTGTCAGTTAAAATGAAAAATATATCATCGGTATTGTAGCAAAAACTATAAGAATTAATAGCACTATTTATCGATGCGACATTTTTCGTTTTACCTTGTCATAAATTAGTTATTTCAATATGTTACTAAGTTAAATACTTTCAATATTACAATGTTAGTTATTTGGAGTTGGACATTAGTACTGTTCTGTGAATTATGTAAACACGTATTTATATATTTTTATATATTTGCAATAAGCAGTTATAAAAAGTACAGTGCGTTTATTGTCAAATACAAACATTACGTACCTGATTATTAACAGATAGTTTAATCACTATAGATAAAATACTGGGCGTAAAATTGTATTTACATACAAAATATTAGTGTAATATAATTTTAAATATTTTTTATTCATTATTAAATTTTCAGTGTTTCGGCGTAAACTCAAAAATTTGTGTAAAAATTTTGAAAATGAAATGACAGCTGTTGAATGTAACAAATTTGAAATCGGGTCAAGTAGAAGCGTCTTCGCCGTGGCCCTGGGTACTGATTCTTAATCAGTATAAAATTCTGTATCTACCAAGTGGAAATCTATCAAACATGCTACGAATAGAAGAAACATCAGTGGGAGTGAATGTCTTTATATTTTACTCTTTTGTTGTTGATATTATTATACTTATACTTAGTTGGATACGAATAAATGTATATAACTAATACATCAATATTCTATATTTTTGATTCTCCGCATGTTTTTTTTTATTTATCCCATTATTTTGCAGGTTAATTGCTAAACTGTTCGGATGATTGCAATAAGTCTTGTCACATATCTTTCGGAAAAAAGTGTTATTTGTAGCTGGACTATTTATAGATATCTTTTCGTAATATCATATGGTGACTATTACTTAACAGAGTTAAAAACGAAAGTGAAAAGGTACCTTAACGGCCACAGGCCGTTAATATTTATACCGGATGCCTCACAGGATCATGAGAGAGAAGTCAAGGAAAATTTATAAACAACAAAAAATATGTCAATATGACACGAAAAAGAATTTTCAGAAGATATTCCTAAATGTCTAAATTTTGTCATTATGAATAATCTGTGGTGTAGCCTGTAGCGTATTATTTCTTCTGTACCATGGAGTATGTGCATTGTGCAATGGTTCCTTGTGTTTTGTTTTGAAGTCGTTGGATTTAGTGCAGCCCCAAGTTGAATGCTGTAGGACTAGAAAGGTACTAACACTGTTTTAAAAAGTAATGTTTTATTTAATTGCTTAGGCTTCCACAGTCTGAGTCATGAGAAATATTCGTTTTCCGGGAATGGACTGTGTCATATTTTCAGTCAGAGCTCAACGTTTCGCCCGCAGTCGTATGGGGCATCTTCAGGAGCAAGAGGGATAGTACTGTCTTAAACAAAGTTACCCAACATTTCAACCACGCTAGAGGCCGAGTTTAAGGAACAAAGAGGGGGAGACTCAGTTTACAAGGTTACCCGACGTGTAAACCACGCTAGAGGCCAAATAAACCAAGTGACGAAGAAAGGCCGAGAAGACAGTTATATACTAATCTAAAGATGCGGTAGATGAGCAAAGCTAATGAGGACTAATGGGAATTGAGTTTGTAATGGTAGATTGGGCGTGTCGTGTTCCGAGAATCACCGATTTCCACGTGTGGCTCAAGAAATAGCCATCATCTCGATTGATGTTATTAAGATGTTTCCATATTTCTAAAATTTCCCTGTATTTACGTCTGTAAAACTCAGGGACAGGAGCTAGAATGCGGGAATTTTCAAATAAGATGTTATGACCTGTGTTGTGTTGGTGTTCTGCGACCGTAGATGTTGATACCATACCATTACGCAGACAGCGTTTGTGTTCTGACAATCTAGTGTGAACACTCCTTCCTGTTTCACCTATGTATACTGTGCCGCAAGAACAAGGAATACTATTAACACCGGGTGACGACAAGGGTTCGCGTTTATCTTTAGTTTGGCGGAGTATTTCTAAGGTTTAAAAAAGACCTTAATATTGTTTTTATTAAGAATTCTGCCTATTTTATGCGAGAATCCTTTAATGTAAGGGTTAGATGCAAATGTTTCAAACGAGGTATCCACGGGTTTTTTGGGTAAAGGGTTTAAACTCGGGTTTAATAGTCTACGAATTACATTATTGATTAATGTTACGTCATAGTTGTTCTGGATTAAACTATGTCTGATGTGGTCAAGCTCCTGCTGTAGGATATCAGGTTCAGAGATTTTGATGAAATGGTGTAGGAGAGCGTTGACTACTGAGAGTTTCTGCGAGGGATGGTGGTGAGCATTAAAATTGAAATACCTATCAGTATGGGTGGGTTTTCTATAAACAGCGTGCCCTAACTGTCCGTTGGGTTTACGATTGACCAAAACATCAAGGAAGGGGAGAGTTCTGTTATTTTCTACCTCCATGGTGAATTGAATATCCGGATGTATGCTGCTTAAGTGTTCCTAGAACAAAGTGAGTTTTTCCGGACCACGGGGCCAAATGACAAACGTGTCATCTACATAGCGAAACCATACCTTAGGTTTGAATGTAGATTATTCTAGAGCCTTTGTTTCAAAGTGTTCCATAAATATACTGGCAACCACGGGGGAAAGAGGAGAGCCCATTACTGCACCTGAGACCTGTTTGTAAAATTGTTTATTAAAAGTGAAATAGGTTGATATCAAGCATTTTTCAAAAAGAGTTACTAGATTAGACGAGTTTCCGTTATTTTCCAAAAATTTAGCGATAATAGTGATTGACTGATCAATCGGGACTTTAGTGAACAGTGATGTGACGTCAAAACTAACAAGTATGTCGCCGAGTTCTGTAGTGATATTATTGATTTTCTGTACAAAATGTTCTGAGTTTAGAATAAATGATTCAGAATTTCTTGTAAAAGGTTTTAAAATATCAGGCAAATATTTTGACAGTTTATAAGTAGGAGAGTCGATGGTGCTGACAATAGGTCTGAGTAAGTAATCCTGTTTGTGAATTTTTGGTAAACCGTAAAGACGTGGAGGTTTGGAGGATTTAGGTACAATACGTTTTTGAATGTCTTCAGGAATGTCTGAATTTTTAATAAGGGCGGTAATTTCACGTTTAGTTTTAGCTGTAGGGTCACGTTTAAGTGTAGAATATGATTTTTCCTGTAGAAAGGCCAGAACCTTCTCATCGTACGTGTTACGATCCATAATTACTGTAGCATTACCTTTATCCGCTGTAACAGCAATAATATTGGTGTCTTACTTAAGGTTTTTCAGAGCTAACCTTTCATCCCTACTAATATTAGATGGTGGTGGTTTGAAGTTTTTGATACATTTTACAACTTCCATACGTACAATGTCGCTAGCTTCTTTAGGTAATTTCCTAATGGAGGATTCGATAGAGCTGACTATTTCTTCAACAGGAATTTTTGTAGGAGCGAGGGAAAAGTTTAACCCTTTCGATAAAACGGAAGTTTCGCTGGACGATAGGGGCGAGATGATATGTTAACGACGGTTTTACCTAAAGCATGAATTACCTTTTGTGGGGGAGCAAGGTAAATAAATTTACGCTTTTGTTTAACGCTGGTTTTTTCAAAGGAAATATTGGCCTGAGCATGTGTGATTGTATCAAATTTTAACCAATTCTCATGGTTCATAAGGTTACTCAATTCCAAATGCAGCGAGTATAGTTTTATAGAACTTTTGTTGCTTAAACTCGGCCTCTAGCGTGGTTGACACGTCGGGTATTCTTATTTAAGGCAGTACTATCCCCCTTGCTCCTGAAGATGGCCCATACGACTGCGGGCGAAACGTTGAGCTCTGACTCAAAATATGACAGTCCATTCCCGGAAAACGAATATTTCTAATGCTTTATTTTGTGAGGACAATTTGGATCTTTAGCCTATTAACAAGTTCAGCTTGTTGGTTTGATTTGTGTTTGTTTTATTTACTCATCCGTGCGGTTACAGCAAATTATTCTGCTCTCTAGGTGTAAACCAAGGTAGGTCTCTTGAAGGAGTTTGTTGTTGAGCGTGACTTCTAGATATGGGGCTCTATTCACAGTGAAAGAAATATGCATATGCTGATTTTTGTCGGCTAGTTTTTGTATATTAGGCGTTCACTCATTTTTGCTTCCCGTCATACCGTAGGTAAGGGAGGTAATGTAATCTTGCCAAAAATGGTTAGTTTTCAGTAAATAAGTACGAATTCGGGTCCCCACAACACGTTTTTACTAAAGAATACTGGTTGGACTTGCATTGTCTTTATTATTTTTATATTTAAAATATAACAACGTTTCGACTGCTACAGATCTACAATCGTCATCAGGTAACAAAATAATAATAATAATATAATTATAAAACATTAAATAAATAATAAATATATAAATTGTATAATACAGACTTTCATAAAACTATTCAATAAAATTTTGACTCCCTCTATTTGACATAATAATGTTTTCCAAAGGTTACTGATTTCAACGCTTGGTTTACTAACATTGTTTGCATTTGAAAATATAAAAACTGCTTCTTTAAATTTTCTTCTCCTCCATTGTTCTTCCTTGTGGAGTATTTTTGCTTCTTTCTACAACATATGATGCCCTTCCTCCCACGAATGATATGCTGCCCCAGATTTTGATATTTCACCATTCTTGGTACTTATGCATTTTATGTTCCTTTACCCTAATTTCTAATGGTCGTTTAGTTTCACTTATATAAATTTTCAACACTCACACGGAATTTGGTAAATACAGTTTTTTGAATCTAAGATGCCAGATGGTTTGGTTTTAGTTAAATAACTTCTTAAATTTGACCTCGCATTAAAACAGTTAAAATATTATAATCTTTCCCTATTCTTCTTATTTTCTAGGAAATTCCTTTTTACATATGGAATTGACAAAATTATTCTGTGTCCAAGGTTTTTTTATGAGAATATTCTTCATAGTTCGCCAAGCTACGAAGCGTATTTTCAATTAACTTTACCGAATAACCGTTTTTTAATAGATTTTGTCTTATATTTTCTATTTCTTCACAAAAAAAAATTAGGTGTTACAGATAGTCTTTGCTCGAAAATATAAAGTTTTGATTATTCCCTGTTTTGTAGATCCCGAATAATTTGAATTATAATTTAGGTATTGTCCGGTACGTGCTGGTTTTCGGTAGACTGACGTTATAAGTCCACGATTCGTTTTTTCTGTCATAACATCCAAGAAGGGAAGAGCTCCATGAGATTCTTTCTCCATTGTAAATCTGATTGTTTGTCTAATGTTATTTAAATGTTCCAGAAATGATTGGAGTTCCGTGTCGCTGTTATTTCAAATTATAAAAGTATCATCAACATATCTTAGCCAAAGTTTTGGTTTTATATTGGCTGAATCTAGTGCTAATTCTTAAAAAAATTCCATATATAAATTGGCTATGACTGGTGAAAGCGATGAACCCATCAGTAAACCGTCTTCTTGAATAAAATATGTATCTATCTTTTTCCTGAAAATATGAGTTATATAGGCAAAACTGCAAAATTTCCATAATACCGTCAATAGGCCAGTCGATTCTATCTTTTAAGTTGTTATCTTTTTCTAGCCTTGTTTTGTGTGTGTGTGTGTGTGTGTGTGTGTGTGTGTGTGTGTGTGTGTGTGTGTGTGTATGTGTGTGTGTGTGTGTGTGCGTGCGCACGTGCGTGCGTGTGTGTGTGACGATTTTTTCGTCCACAATAACTCTTATAAAAAACTTCAAAATATATCTATTTTCCGTATTTAAGCTTCTTGCATTCATATAACGAGTTGATTAGATTTTGAGTAAAATTGGATAAATGATAGTGATACTTTACTTGAAGCCTATAACAGTTTTTAATGAACAACTTTATTAAAATATAATCTAAAACTTTTCAGTTTTAGTATTTAAGACTTTTATGTCATGGGAAACAACATATTAGATTTTCGCTAAAATTAATCAACCAGAAGTGATACTTTACTTGAAGCTCTGAACAGATTCTCGTGAAAAATATATTATGATATACTCCAAAACTTGGAAAATTTTGTGTTTACGACTTTTATATGAAGGGGAATAACATATTAGATTTTGAATACAATTGATAAACCGAAAGTGATACTTTATTTGAAGCTCTGAACAATTTTCATGAAAAATATATTGATACAATCGACAACTTTTCAAATTTGGTATTTAAGACTTTTAAATTAATAAGAATGAAATGTTATATTTTTTCTAAACTTGATAAATCGAAAGTGATACTTTCTTTGAAACTCTGAACAGATTTTCGCGAAAAATATATTATGATATATACCAAAATTTCTCAAATTTAGTATTTTAGACTTTTGTATAACGGGATGTAACTTATTAAATTTTGGCTAAGATTGATAAACCGAAGGTGATACTTTATTTGAAGCTTTGAACAGATATTCGTAAAAAATAAATTGATGCAATCCAAAACTTTTCAAATTTCGTATTTAAGACTTTTATATTAATGAGAACGACATATTAGATGTTTTCTAAAATTTATAAACCGGAAGTACTACTTTACAGGAAGCTAAAAACAGATTTTCTTCAAAAAATATATTAAAACATGATCCAAAACTTCTCAAATGCGGTATTTAAAACAAGTGTATAATTTGAAACAACATTAGATTTTGACTATACCTATATGATAAACCGGAAGTGGTACTTAATTTGGAGCACTTAACAGATATTCGAGGAAAAACATAATAAAATATAATCCAAAATTTGGTATTATAGACTTTTCTATTTATTGTAAAAACAAATTAGATTTTGTTTACAAACGATCAACCGGAAGTGATACTTTACTTAAAGTTCATTTATATTTCAAACATGGAATTGACGAGAGGTCATGTGTTGGCCACATCAGATTTTTTTTATTTCGTCTGGAGATCGTTCAAAAATTCTGGGGGCTTCTGTGTTTATGTCTAGTCATATCGTCTGCAATAACACTTGTTACTCTAACATCATTTGGCAGATCTGCTTTGAAAAAAAAGATAAAATACGGGACCAAATATACTTCCTTGTGGTACGCCTGGTTGTGCTCTTGTACAACTTTTTTTAAAAATATTTTATGACTTGACTGAGCTGTGACTATAAGACAATTGGTGCCAATGCATTGTAATTCTAGGTTGTATTGTAGTTGCACGAGCACGACACTTTCACAGTAAGAGTTCGAGTTGGTCCCGCTAGGGATGCTTGGAACGTATGAACTGAATTATGTACATTTGTAAAACTGTATTTATAAATTGTGATGTTTATTGGAACTTTATCACAAAACTGTGACCGTCTGTGACTTTTGTAATTTTTGGAGAAATTATTGTTATTGTACAGAGATCGTAGCGCCATCTTATCCCCTACCACTCGAATAAGCGATTCGTTCTAGATTTCTTGATTTTCACGGTATAAAAAGACTGTTTCGCAGGTACAAAATAAGTTCTTTTCAGTCTGCACTCTTCTGAGTCGATTCCGTTCCGGGTTCTTGGAAATAACGATAAAGTACCGCCGCCGATACTGCAAAGTCTAGTTTAACGATAGTGTTTCGCTATTCGACAACTGCCGTCTCATAGAGCCAGTTACAACTCAGTTTAAATAATTATTTTTTCACTTACTTGTGAGTGCCGTCTCACGATCAGACGTGTCTCCGCGCTAAGTATAGATGGTCACAGTTGAACAGGGGTTTCATTTACTTATTCGTTTGTTTAATTAAGGAAGGTATAGAGAACGTGCTAAAAATCGCATATCGAGATTTTGGTAAATGACCACGTTTTAAGGTCCCTAGAATTCAGACGTAACATTTTCACGATGTCTGTGTGTATGTGAATATATATATATATATATATATATATATATATATATATATATATATATATATATATATATATATATGTGTGTGTGTGTGTGTGTGTGTGTGTGTGTGTGTGTGTGTGTGTGTGTGTGTATGTATGTATGTATGTATGTATGTATGTATGTATGTATGTATGTATGTATGTATGTATGTATGTATGTATGTATGTGTGAACCCTCCACTTTAACTCAAATACTATCGTTCATAAAATTTTGAAACTTTGTATTTCGAACTTTTTCTATTATGGAAAGAGCTCATTAGATTTTGGTATAAATCGAATAATCGGAAATGGCACTTTACTTGAAGCTCAAATAGTTTTTCTTCGAAAAAAACTTTATTTTTTCAAGATTAATGTCAAAAAAATCTGATGTGGCCAGCACATTACCTTCCGTCAGTTCTATGTATTTTGTATAAATGTCATACATAAGGTTCCTTGCAAAAGATTATATTTTTTGTACATTACCTTAAGGCAGTTGTATGTATTTTATACAAATTCCATACAGAAAGCAAAATATCCTATATTTCCAGTAAAATTATAACACATACAAACTGTCAACTGCACTGGACACTGACACCTTTCATTCTGAATTTTCTTAATACATCAGCTGTTTCCAGAGTTATAGCACAGCTAGCTAATATATGATATTTAATTTCTTTATTATTTTTTAACTCTATATCCATTTAATATGAAATATAAAATGCATTCAAATCGCATAGAAAATAAAATATTCTTTAATATTTATAATAACATTAAATGTGAAAAAATGATATTTAACATCGTTTTTTCAAGAAAAACTGTTAAAATCTTCAAATTAGGGTACTTCCGGTTGACCAATTATAACCAAAATCTAATCAGCTCTTCACATGGATGTAACGAAGAGGAATACGAAAGAATTATAATTTTTTGAGTTGCAGTATGGAAGTTATCGTAGACGAAAATTTTGTTACACACACACACACACACACACAAACACACATACACACACACACACATACACACACACACACACACACACACACACACACACACACACACACACATACAGACATCATCGTAAAAATAGTAAAATCGTGTTCTAGGGACCCTAAAACGTGCTTATTCATCAAAAACTCACCACCGAATTTTTTGACCAAAGACAGTACCTTCCTTACCTAAAGGTGACGGAAGGTAAAAATTATAGATTATTAAATATTCTACAGATTAGCATTAATACTTTTTCTACATATTTTATGAATAAATTTATAAAATTATCTATAATTTAAATCCCGGATTCTACGCTTTGAACATACAAAACTCCTTGGTTACGCAATTATTCAAATGTATGTATATGACAGATAAATGTCACTCAAAGAACTAATTATTTCAAATTAGAAATAGTAACGTTTTTAAAAGAAAAAAGTAAATAGAACAATAGGAAAGGAATTCAATACAGTTTCCAATATAAGTAAGTAGGTATGTATTTAGATTAATCAAAATGAAGGATTCGCAAAAAGGATTAGGTTAATCTTTATTTTTGCATTAGTAAATTCTATTCTATTCTGGTATTTAAAATTTAATCTTCATTTTATTATCAAGAAAGGTAGTTTCTTGGATTAGAGTAGACCATATTTCATTAAATAAACTGCCAAAATTAGAGTAAAACTCGTTAATCCAAAAACAAGGATTAGCTTAGTCTTTTTGTGACTCGGGCTGTAAATGGCGGGAGGTATTGTGTTGGTCACACCAGATTTTTATATTATACAATAAACAGTTAAATTCAACGTGCTTTTTCTGTGCAAAACCCGAGCCCTTCGTCCACAAAGAGCTATTCTGGCACCTAGTTGTTTTCTTTTTCAGCCACTACCGCTGCAAGAACGGCGCTCGAGAGAAGCAACCGCCGAGACAGAGAAGACGACGCCATTATGACGCAACCGCCGCCGGGGGTGGCGTCATAATAATCATTTGAATAACAAGTAGTATTGATGATAAGTTTATTTAATTTTATGCAATGGCCCTAGATATTAGACATTGTGAAAATCCTGACTGATATCTAGAAATGCTACCGAACAACAGTTTTGTTTTTCTAACAATTTTTCAATAATTATCCTGAGTGGGAATTTGTTCAATA
Source organism: Harpalus rubripes (assembly GCA_963082715.1). NCBI lineage: Eukaryota > Metazoa > Arthropoda > Insecta > Coleoptera > Carabidae > Harpalus > Harpalus rubripes. The sequence continues at coordinate 33,720,603 of OY720450.1, forward strand.
GGAGAGTGCTGTTTTTTGAAACCAAATTGGTGTTTTGAAATTATGTTGTTCTCTTAAGTTCGTATTTTAATCTCTTTGAAATTAATTACGAATACTCTAGATAGGCTTGGAAGAATTGGTATTGTAAGTTCATGATTTTGTTTGCTTGGCTTCAATATTAATAATACCTGAGACAACAAAATTGGTTATAGTCTTATAGCATAAAAATGATGTAAAATGTTAATATTTTTCCTAGTAATTTCTTCAGTATTGCGGAAATGGTCGAGTTACACATTTTTTTATTATTTAAAATTTTTTCTAAAGCAAAATTATTAATTAATAAAGATAATTGCATCGGTATATTTAAAAATGAAAGTATGTTGGTTTCTTCTACTTTATTTGGTTTAAAAATATTTTTCAAGTTCCCATCAATTACTTCTACTTTTTCATTGTCTGATGCTTATAATCAGCCAACTCTATTATTTGCATATCGGCTATGTAGCGTTCATAATTTTTCATGACATAAAATTTCGACATTTAGGAATATCTTCTGAAAATTCTTTCTCCTATCATATTGACAAATTTTTTGTTTATAAATTTTCCGTGACATCAGATCTCATGATTCTTTGATGCGTCCGTTATAAATCTTAACTTTTGTTTTTAGTTCTATTAAATCGTAGTAACCATATGATATTACGAAGATATGTAAAGTCCATTTCTACGACTTGATCCCCACGTCATCAATAGTAAACATATGGTTCAAATCGCCAGAGGAGAGAGGGAATTGATGACGTCATATTGTTACCATGGTTTTCTTATAGGGATTTAATTTTCTAGTTTGATATAAGATAGAGAATGACAGGTGTTTGTCATATTCGAAATTTACAATATTTTATTTGCAATAATTTTGTTGTTTGCTAATATATCTACTGTGAGAATATTATTATTCACCAAAATTCAAAGTGGCACTTACATATTTCGCAATTGAATATGTATGAAGTAATATCAAAACTGATAAAAACTGACAGTACGACCTATATTGTGACAATTTCGTTATTAATAAAAATCCGAAATAAAAATAATTATTTATACCCTTCTGAAAAACCGACGACAATGCGATAGCGAATTATTCTGATATATGCCATGTGTGTACGACAAAGAAGCGAGATAAAAGTTTTGTAATTCTTGCATCAAAAATTAATGACGTGGGGATCAACTGGGGATATAGAGTGTATGAACAGTCTATTAACAAATAAAACCTTTCTCCGTAATATATGTGATAAGACTTTAGTAATGGGTCGTTCGTTCAATTTTAGTGAGTTAGTTCATTTTGCTCGGCTCCCTAAAGTGAATCGGTCACTTGAAAGACCCTTTTCAAACGCATAATCGTGCGACATGTGTGTTGTGACTGCTGTGCTCACTTGGGAGAGTGTCGTATATTTTGAACGACTCGTCGTATAGAGCATAGCATTAGCTCAGCTCTATTCCCTACTCCGTGCTGTATTTCGCGCTGCTGTGCCACTCACTGAGCGGTGAGTCATCTGTGCTAGTGTGCTGTTTAAAAAACAATGCGCGATCTAAAGAGCATAGTACGTGAACGTTGGCACAGAGCGAGAATGAACGCAGAGATAGTGTGAACTAGTGAACCATATGCTATACTGTGCGAACTAAAGAGCCGTTCATTCATGGCTCACTAAAATTCGATAATGAACGACACATGACTACAATCTTACAATCTATGCAATCATTCTTAGTAAATTCTTAAAATCATAGATTAACATAACTTCTTTTGTTAATTTGTTTGGAATATTTTTTGCTTGGTAATCTATTTAAGTGAAAGCGTTCTCAAACTCTTTTTTCAGTAAATTAATGATTAATATGTGTCGGAAAATTAGTAACGGTGTTACCATTAGGTACATTTTCAGGAGTAGACTTCCCAACTGCGTGTTGTATGCTTAATCTTAGCTCATTTACTGCGTTATCTATGTCATCTTTTGTATACAGTAGAATATTTATATTTCTGTGATTGATGATATATTGTTGAAATGCATTCCAGTTAGTTTCTTTGTTAACTAATGTGGGTTTCGTTTGTTTGTTCATTATATTTGAGTTTAAAGTAGCTATAGTAACTGGTAAGTGATCCGACATGATAATAAAACATTCATCAACGCTTATGTGTGTTGACGATATTCGGCGTAACAAAAAAAATATAAAGCTCAAGGACTTTTGCAGGATCAGTAGGCAAGTGCATTCATCTACCTGTACTTGCTTGATCGTTCCCTTTGTTGAGCATAGCTGCTAGAAGTTGCGTTTACAGGATATGTACTTTAACCTTAGATTTCAGAATTTATAATAATACAATTCATTACACATTATTTTACATCTAAATAATAGTATATTACGTAATTAGAGATGTAAGAAGCCGATTACGTACGTGTAAAGAGATTGACACTCGAGACGCGCAGCGTCGAATTTTTAATTTAACGAGTAAGTAACTGTTTTACATATCGAATTATGTACTATACTTTTTCTACGACCACTTATTATTATTTCTAAATTAAAATAAAATTCAGATAGGCAGTACAAAATGATTATTTTTATTACAATACTTACGAGTACAAATCAAAATATTAAAAATAAACGTGTTTATTTCTAGATTTCAGTGTAAGAATCTCGATATCGTAGTGATTGATTTGTGTAGTGATTCAGGTGGGTTGAGTTTAAGACACACTTGTAGTCCACGATAGCAAGAGTAATGCAGATACGGATTTGTATGATTATTCTCTTACTTTACTGCGCTGTCCTTTATCCTAATCATTGTTGATCGGTCGGGCCCGGTAGAGCCTCTAGTACGTGATGAGAGAGCTATAAGGGTAACCAGGAATGCGATCTATGTGTCCCCGATTGCTAGCTTTGCGGGTTTTCGCTGATTGATCGCGTGGTAACGGCAGGGATGGTTTTATCCTGGTTCTGTAACTATGCCCCTAAGGCTTAAGTAAAGCCACTAGGGTTGAACAGCACCTGAGCGGAATTCGAGTTAGGGTAGCTCCCTATTCGCCGGGGGTGGTAATGTCAGGGTTGGTTGTACAACCATATCTCGGTGCCGGTATAAACCACACCGCTCAGGGGTGGTAATGGCAGGTACAGTTGAGTATATGTACGCGTAAGTCTGGGGCCACACTGCTATTGAGTAGCAGGTATGCGTTTCGCATAAGGTGACTTATTCCATTTTCCCTGTTCTATTGGACTTTGTTGCATACGTGTGTTATTTCTCGTGTGATTCCTCAATACATTCCTTGTGGTGGATTATCTGCTCACTGAGTATTTCTCATGTCTTAATTCTTTTGCAGAAATAATCACGGTGTGGGGGAGAATTCCGCGTGACCGGGTTCGGCCAGGCGACGGTCATCTAGATTTGTTATTTTTTTGTATTAATACTGTAAACACTGGTTTGGGTGTAAATGTGTTTTAATATTCTTATTTTCAGCGCTAACATTAATTCGTCATTTATAACATTTCAGAAGTGGGATCAGAACATTTTTAACTTTCAGCTTCTGGGATCACACCAGCACAACTTTTGGAACAGTGCGGATATTGATTACATTTATGTTTAGCTGGATTACGAAACTGGAGTTCAAAAGTTGATAATTGACGAAGTAGAACTGGATGTAGTATTCAACATAGTACCAGACATAGTTCAATTCATATCCATCATTGTTGGACAGCCTTTCGCAGAATCACCAAAAGTAGTTGTGTACAAAGATTTAAATCGGCTAAGGTATTTCAGGAAAAACGACTCATCATCCAGTGGAATTGAAGCGACACCCCGTGAGAAGGTAAACTTCTGCCACCAGGATATGTACGATACGTGATCTGCCATGTGGTGGACAAAGGAGAACTTTTTTGTGTATTTAAGTATACGAACATCTGAAGGAAACGAGCATGTATTCTCGCGAACAATTGTAGTCGCAGACAAATATATGGAATGTGTTCTAGCAGTCTTGAACTGATCACATGCGGAGTTAACAATTCAGAAGGATAAAATTATAAGAGGATGGAAGTGTCAAGCTGATAATACAGAAGCGCAGGAAATAAAGGAATTTACTTTACGTAGGATGAACTACACGTGGGAACGGATATAAGTGAGGATCAACGCGAACAACTGGTACATCTGCTGAAGGAATATAGAGATTGTTTTGCAAAAACTGTGAAAGATATTTGATGCACGAACGCAACCGAAGTGGATATTTTACTGACTGATGATACACCCATTACTTACAGGCCGTATAGATTGTCAATTTTAGAGAGAAAACACGTTCAGGGAATAGTACAAGAGCTTCTTGATGGCGACATTATACGCGGATCCACTTCATCCTTTTCAGCACCGATTCTTCTAGTGAAGAAAAAGAACGGAGAAGCGCGAATGTGTATATACTACAGGCATTTAAACAAAGTAACAGTAAAAGACCGATACCCCTTTCCAAGAATTGATAACCAACTGGATCAATTGTAAGGAGCGAAGTACTTCACAACTTTAGATATGACGTCAGGATATTACCAGATACCTATCGCGGAGAGCTCGAGGTGCAAAACGACTACTTTTGCAACTCTGCAATTCGAATGCTGAAACTGAGGTGCACATGAACGCCAGCAAGTTAGTAGTAGGAGGAATCCTGCTGAAGAAATTGGACACAGGTAAATCCCACCCAGTTACTTATTTCAGTCGCCAAACTTCACCAACGGAAATGAAGTAGCATTCGTACGAGCTGGAGTCTTTAGCAGCAGTCGAAACGTTAAATAATTTTTTTCTACAGTCCATATACAAAGTAGCCATTTGCGCTCTCTTTTGTCAACGCAAAATGTCACTTTGCCGCTCTAGAGCGACAAAGTAGAGAAAACGCTCGCTCCTCAAATTTCTAACTATACAATGATGAGAAATGTTACTTGGTTACATTCTTAATGGAACCGTTTACTCAGGAATTAATGACACTGTAGTTACACATTTCCTACTTACATAACCAAATAAAATGCCGCACTGCTGTGAAAATAAAATGGGGCATTCATTTACGAAAACGAAAGTATAAAATGCTTACATTAGATTGAAGCAATAGCTCAAGAAGAATGGAATAGACCGATAAGTAAAAATAAATAAAAAATAAATTTTTGTTTTGATGGAGGACCCCATTGTGGGGACTGTAGAAAAAATCTTGTGTGTGTTTCGAGCGCAAATGGACATTGTCGATTTCGAGAGAATGCCTCGCTCCTGCGTCGCGCGGCAACAACCTCTCAATCGACAATGTCCTATTTTGCGCTCTTAATACACAAATAGCTATAGAGTATATCTGCTGGGAATACATTTTAAATTAGTCACAGACTGCAATGCACTACGAACTGCTAGCACTAAACAGGATTTGGTACCTAGGATTGGAAGATGGTAGCTGGAACTGCAGGAATATTCATTCGATATAGAATATAGCCCGGGATTACGAATGGGTCACGTCGATGAGCTAACTCGAAACCTCGTGTCAGGAGAAGAACTTTCTGCAGAATTTGAAATTTTTCATATAGCAAGCTGACTGGGTACTCACCGAACAAATGACAAATTGAAAATTGTCAACATCATTTTAAATAAACAACCGGAAACTAATTATGAAAAGAATATTTATAAAAATTATTGTTTACGAGACGAACGGGTTTACCGAATTACCGCGTCTGGAATCTAGTGGGTTGTACCTAGAGGACAACGGCTACAAATAGTACGTTCCTGTCTTGATGAGTTTGGACATTTTGGAATTTACTGGTTTCCTGGAATGAGAAAATTCGCGAAGTACACTGATTCGTGTATCAGATGTTTTTACCATAAAAAACAAAGAGGAAAGCAGCCAGAACTATTGAATCCAATTGAGAAACTACCGATTCCATTTCACACCGTCCATATGAAGGACGATTCCAAATAAAGAAAGTTCTACCGAACGATAGATTTTCAGTAGAAGATTTGCCTAGTACAAATCGAAGTAGAAGAGGAGAATATAGTAACGTAGTGGCAACGTCAAAACCTAAGAAAATTATTTTTCAGAAAAATACATTTAATAGACTTTTCTGTCTCTGCATAAGTTATGATACCTGTAACGATTTAGACAGAAGAAAATAAAATCTTATTGAATGCACCGTGTAATTTTTAAAATAAATTTTATCTAACTGTCTATCCAAGTTTCAAACAACGAATTTTTAATGATAGTGACAATTGTTTATGGGTTATCAAAAATTTCCTTGCCATATTTTAAAATTAGTAACATACCCCTTTGTTCGGCTTAAGTATAATACTGCCATTATTATAATAAAACGATTAAAGAATCTTAGCTTACTCCTAAACAACTTGAGAAGATTGACAACTCATAAATAATTATTACTATCATTAAAATTTCATTGTTTGACATTTGGATAGACTGCTAGATAAAATTTATTTTAAAAATTACACGGAGCACACACTTCTATTTTCTTCTGGGTTACGGATTGTTACAGATATCACAAATTACGCACAGACAGAAAAGTTTACTATTCGCAATCGAAATTAACGATAGAGGCACTGATTTTCGATACAAGATGGCCGCCATACGATGGATTTGACATATGCCAGTTTACATTATTCACTGAGTTTCGTTGACTGTGTATACAAACCAAGTTTAAAAACTTATTTAAATGAAAGCGATAAGTTAAAATATTTAATTATTAATTACTACACAATATGGCGCTTTTACGATTGCTTTCTGTAGTACCGATTTGCTCCACTAGAGGGAAAATTTTATCTACGATTGCGAATTAAATGAATCTTTCTGAAAAACAATAATCTTACATTATTGACGTTGCCATTAAATAGTTAGTCTAATCATTACCGTAACACCCAAGTTTCATGCACTAGTGGCTCACTAATTATAATAAATACCATCTTAAAAGATTAACTATATCCAAACGGATTATCATACCAATTTCAATCAAAACGAATAAAGCATTTTGTTATTACAAGCAAATTTTATTAATTTTAGGCCCGTGCAGGAGAATACTGGCTAAACGGTGTACTTTCCTATGAAAACAAATTTAGCTAAATCGTCTTATTTTGGCCACAGGAAACTGTGGTTAATCCATGTCCCCCTATTTCCAAGACAACCTGTATATAGTTAAAATATTTACCTGAATTTTTAATGAAGGCGATAGAGATACGTACAATCCTGTTTCGTTTGCTCTCGTTTCTAGCATTTGTGCACATATACACGTAAGTGAACTTGACCCAACCCACAAGCAAACAAACAATATTTCATATATAAATTACTTTATTTGAATGCGTTTTCAAATGTTTGCTATATTTAATTGATTGTTCGACTTTTTTTCCCTTTATTTAAAAAAAAATATGTGGGTGGGGCTATTTTCACATTAACCCACCATTTATACAATAATGTTTGTTTAAATAGGTTAATGTTTTCATTCTCATTTGTTTGTTAATGTTTTAAAATAATTTTATTTGTTTAAACATACTATTTCCTTTTTTATTATCTTTAAATGATGGTGCGGCTAAATTCTCATTTTCCGCACCCAATTGACCCACTGTTTGTTTAACTATTAAAATCTGTTTGGAAGTATTAGTTTAGTATTGTTTTAACCTTTTCATTGATTGTTTGCGTATTTTAATTAATTATTTGTAAAATAATACATATGGATGCGGTAAAGTTCTCATTTACCGCACCCAATTGACCAACCATTTGTTTAACTGTAAAATTATGTTTTAAAGTATTAGTTTAGTAATGCTGTAACTTTTTTATCGATTGTTTGCGTGTTTTAATTAACTACTTTTAATAATACAGGTGGATGGGTTTAAGTTTTCATTTTCCGCACCCAATTTGCCTACAGTTTAACTTTTAAAATCTCTTTTGGAGTATTAGTTTAGTTATACTGACACAATTTTATAGATTGAATGTTTTCTAGAATAGTTAAGTAAAGTTTTAATAAAATTAAAATTAACACTTATCTCATAGATGAGGGTGAAATTAGCAGATTCAAGTAATTGTGAAGCCGCCTCACGCTGAACGTATGGATGCGCTACCAAGACCAAGTGTGTTGTAATGAATTGTATTAAATATATAATATACGCATTACTGTAATTTAGAGACACAATAACAATATATAGATGGAACAAAAGTGTAAATTACAATAATATAATAACAATATCAAATTTACGGTAGTGCTTTAAACTTAACATTTATGTCTTGGTCGAAATGCGCGGTAAATTCAAAATAAAATTATGAATTTTTATTATATATCTTTTTAATATACTTCCTATATTGTTACTAACAAAATGCAATAACTATATTATACTGAAGCCCCGTAGGGCAGTTTGTATTAATTAATTATCGTAAAAATTATATCACTTGTGACAAATAATTTTTTAAATTATTATTAATGGAAGTCTTTGTTTCTAATTTTGCTAATATTATCCTTACATTTTTGCTTACAAAATCCAATGACTATATTATCCTGAAGATTCATAGGAATATTTGTATGAATAGACCATTTCAGAAATACAAAGCGTGCCGTTTGCCTGGCCCTATACCCATCCTTGGTTATATAACAGTTCTGTCTGTTGACTTAAACATATTTTTTTAAATTGTTACATACATACATACATACATACATACATACATACATACATACATACATACATACATACATACATACATACATACATACATACATACATACATACATACATACATACATACATACATACATACATACATACATACATACATACATACATACATACATACATACATACATACATACATACATACATACATACATACATACATACATACATACATACATACATACATACATACATACATACATACATACATACATACATACATACATACATACATACATACATACATACATACATACATACATACATACATACATACATACATACATACATACATACATACATACATACATACATACATACATACATACATACATACATACATACATACATACATACATACATACATACATACATACATACATACATACATACATACATACATACATACATACATACATACATACATACATACATACATACATACATACATACATACATACATACATACATACATACATACATACATACATACATACATACATACATACATACATACATACATACATACATACATACATACATACATACATACATACATACATACATACATACATACATACATACATACATACATACATACATACATACATACATACATACATACATACATACATACATACATACATACATACATACATACATACATACATACATACATACATACATACATACATACATACATACATACATACATACATACATACATACATACATACATACATACATACATACATACATACATACATACATACATACATACATACATACATACATACATACATACATACATACATACATACATACATACATACATACATACATACATACATACATACATACATACATACATACATACATACATACATACATACATACATACATACATACATACATACATACATACATACATACATACATACATACATACATACATACATACATACATACATACATACATACATACATACATACATACATACATACATACATACATACATACATACATACATACATACATACATACATACATACATACATACATACATACATACATACATACATACATACATACATACATACATACATACATACATACATACATACATACATACATACATACATACATACATACATACATACATACATACATACATACATACATACATACATACATACATACATACATACATACATACATACATACATACATACATACATACATACATACATACATACATACATACATACATACATACATACATACATACATACATACATACATACATACATACATACATACATACATACATACATACATACATACATACATACATACATACATACATACATACATACATACATACATACATACATACATACATACATACATACATACATACATACATACATACATACATACATACATACATACATACATACATACATACATACATACATACATACATACATACATACATACATACATACATACATACATACATACATACATACATACATACATACATACATACATACATACATACATACATACATACATACATACATACATACATACATACATACATACATACATACATACATACATACATACATACATACATACATACATACATACATACATACATACATACATACATACATACATACATACATACATACATACATACATACATACATACATACATACATACATACATACATACATACATACATACATACATACATACATACATACATACATACATACATACATACATACATACATACATACATACATACATACATACATACATACATACATACATACATACATACATACATACATACATACATACATACATACATACATACATACATACATACATACATACATACATACATACATACATACATACATACATACATACATACATACATACATACATACATACATACATACATACATACATACATGCATGCATGCATGCACGCATACATACATACATACATACATACATACATACATACATACATACATACATACATACAGACATACATACATGCATGCATGCATACATACATACATACATACATACATACATACATACATACATACATACATACATACATACATACATACATACATACATACATACAAGTACATACATACATACATAAGTACATAAGTACATGAGTACATAAGTACATGAGTACATAAGCACATAAGTATATAAGTACAAAGGTACATAAGTACATACATACATAAATACATAAGTACAAAAGTACATAAATACATAAGTACAAAAGTACATAAATACATGAATATAAGTGTAAATGAGTACATAGGTACGTAGGTACATAAATACATAAGGTACATAAGTACTTAAGTACATAAATAAATAAGTACATAACTACATAAGTACATTGGTACACGGGTACATAAGTGTTTAAGTACATAAATACATTAGTACTTAAGTACATTAGTACATAGGTACATAAGGACATAAATGCTTTAGTACATACGTACATAAGTAACTACATAAGTACATAAATAAATTAGTATATATATATATATATATATATATATATATATATATATATATATATATATATATATATATAAACAACTAAGTAAATAAATATATAAATAACTAAGTAAATTAATAAATAAATTAATTAATAAATATATAAATAAAAATGATGACAACATATTCATACATACTCATTGCTGTTATTAATGTGTAGAAATATTAAATTACGCTACATGTAATATTTATTTATAAAACTTTACTTGCGTGCATTTCTATTCCTATGCACAGCTGAAGCTAAGGTTGATCTCTAGTCCCTAATTAATTTGATTACCTTCCTAGACCCTTTTCTCTCATAATCTGATTGTTTTTGCGCTAATGGTGGTGAAAGTGTAACAATTTGTAACCTTATCAAATGACGGGTAAATGTAGGTAACGACATAACTTTATAATCCGCTTACGAAAAGAGTTAGTTAGCTTAAGTTTCGCGCTAACAATTAATAGTACGCCGTATTAGCGGAAGTTGGCTATATATTTCCACAATAATATGATTAACTAATATTCGGTGCTATTCTGAAACTTTATCATTATCTGTTATCGATTGTTAAATTAATGACAATCGTTTATTTTTAATGATCAAGTTATCGATTGTTTCAATTTTTGTATTCTATAACTACAATCATTTTCTTTGTCATTTATTTGAAAATATTACGCATTTCGCGCCCATATGAACTTAGCAGTCATTTACCAATAAGTTTTTAAATTCTTTAATTAGTGCGTTGTATTGTAATATTGTACGTATAGATAAGTAAATATTAACTCACAGAATTACAAACAAAAATATATAGTTTTAACAATATAAAATGTACCTACCTAAAATTTTCCAAAATTGAAAAAAGGATCTAATTTAAGAAAGAGTAATATAAAATATTGTTTAGTTTTAAATAATTATATAGGCACATTGTTCTATTGAGCCCCTTAATACTTGTATTTTTTATTGATTACAACAAATGATTTATTGATTATTGCTTAAGAATACTTACTGCACAAATTAATCCAACAAATAATTTATTATATAGTAATTTGCGAAGAATAATAATGATTTACTATAATCTATTTTTTATTAATTTAAAACTACGGTGGAATTTTAAAAGCTAATTGATTTTATGTATTTCTCTTTACCACCGATATACCCTTATGTACTATTAATATTTAGTAGAAAAAAGTATTAGAAATATCCTCCCCAAACTTTCTCTGACATTGTTATATTGAAAACTATAACTGTAAAATTATTGATTACAACAAAGATTACAAGAATGAATCCAACAAAGGAAATTTCATTAATATTTTAATAATAGCATTTTGCAACAAAATACAATAAAATTGTGGTGGAAATTATAAATGTTTAGTTTTGAAGGGGCCTTGAATGTCATACTTGCTCCGGGCCTCGCGGTTTCTAGCAGTGGCCCGGCCCCCGGATGTTATTTCTACCATTTCGCAAATGAGGCTTGAATGTTATGATTAAATATTGGACGAGTTCACGGATTACTTAAATGATTTGTTTAAAATTTCATCGCTTAAAGAGGAAGGGTTATTTGCATTTCTTAGTGCCTTGTTGTGAATACGTAACCTAAATTTATAAATAACATAAAAATGCAAATAGTACAAATTATATTATATGATATAAAATGCTTACTTGTATATTCTATCAATTATGTATATTGCATTGAAGTACTACTGGTGATATAATATGCTAACTGCTACTTTCATCTGATTTTGACATTTGTTATCGATCGATGATAACGACAGCATATTACTGATCGATAAATTTCACTGTGTTATAGACTATCATTAACCAATTTTAATGATCAAGTAAATTACAGAATCCCAATTTTAATTGCAATCGATAATGATCAATAAATAATAATAATTGAGTTACAGAATAGCCCCGATTGTTAGATTGCTTTCTAAAACAAAATTTGTAATGAGTGCCCGTGAGGTGACTCCAAGAAAATGAAACTTTTATATACGGATTTCCAGAAAGAAAATCGACAAATGACCACTTACAAGCCCCCAAAAAAGACAAGATTTTTTTTTCGATTTTGAAAAAAGCCTACGACGCAACATGCAGATCATAATATATTTAAAAAATCCTAAAGAATAAGACGGAAACATGTTCTATATTCAACATTCATTAGATATTTTTCTGAGCCCAAATTAAAAAACAATCTGGTGTGGCCAACACAATACCTCCCGCCATTTACAGCCAGAGTCACAAAACAGATTAAGTTAACCCTTATTTTTGGATTAGCGAATTTTACCCTAATTTTGACAGTTTATTTCTTAAAATAGTCTAATCGAATCCAAGTAATTACCTTTTTGAAACCCCTCAACAGAATTAACTCCCAATTACAGAGTGGGTTCACATTTGGACACATTCATGCCTTAGTGGGATTCGAACTCAGAGCCCCGAGGGCAGTCATGACATGAGGCGTTGCTCTAACCATTGAGCCACCGGAGCTATAATTAAATGAAAATTAAATTTTTAATACCGGGATAGAATAGAATTGACCCGTAGAATTTACTAATCCAAAAATGAGGATTAGCTTAAACATTTTGGTGAATCGTTAATTTTTATTATTTTAAATACATACTTACATATATTTTTATGCTGGAAACTATATTAAATTCCTTTTCTTTTGTTCTATTTACTTTTTTCTTTTCAAAACATAACTAATATTATTTTTATATGATTAGTTCTTTGATAGTGACATTTATCTGTCAGTTACGTACATTTGAATAACTACGTTTCGTTTGTTTAAAGCGTAGGATCTTAGACTTAAATTATAGATAATTTTATAAATTTATCCACAAAATATATAGAAAAAGGATTAATGCAAATCTATAGAAAATTTTATAATCTTTAATTTTTATAATAACATTAATCTCGAAAAAATAACATTTAAAGATATTTAAAAAAAAACTGTTTTGAGCTTCTAGTGAAGGCCATTTCCGGTTATCCGATTTTCACCAAAATCTAATGGGCTCTTTCCATTACAGAAAAAGTTCGAAATAAAAGGTTTCATAATTTTCTGAATGATAATATTTGAGTTAGAGTGGAGGATCCACACATATACGCAGGCATCATCGTGAAAATGGATTCTAGGGACCTGAAAACGTGGTCATTTACCAAAATCTCGATATGCGATTTTCAGCATGATCCCTATACCTCGGGATGTAAAAAACGTATGTCACAAGAATGAAACGTTAATGTCACATTAATCTTCCCAGCAATGACCATGTTGAACTAATACTTTTTACAGACGATTGTCTATATTCTATACTGGAATAAACCTAGCAACATAAATGAACACCTAAACTGCAAACTAAACAACAATCAATCATGGACAAGAAAACGGGGTTCAAAATATCTTATGCAAAAACATAATTCCACCTTTTTCTAACAAGAAACGATCACGAATCCCACGTCCGCTAAACAACAAACAATAACATGCAAATAACCTAAGGGTGTGTTCACAAAAAATCCGCACAAACTTTTGGTAATAAGCTTATTATTATACTTACAAACTGCAGTCTCAAACTCCCTTTTTTGTTTTCTTTATAATTTTTTAGTTTTTTAACCATTACTTAAATCTCTTTCTTGTGATTTTCCGTTGTTAATTCTTTTAATAAATGTATTATACGTAGCCTGCCGTACTATTTCTATTTGAACAAAATTATTATACTTGCATCAAATAAGTATAAAATGGAAATTTCTACACTGCCAATTCATATGGCCAATGTTGAAAATTCTATGTTATGAAGAAGCAGCAACACTGCATGGCAAGGAACAAAGTGCGGAAAGGGGAAAAGTTGAGCATAAGTTCATACTCATTTGACGGCGAATATAACGGCTAAAGCTTTTTCGTTTAATATATGTTTTGGAAAAATATCGGCAATGACTCGTCTTCGATGATTTTCTTTCATAATAATTCATTTGAACATTCATAACAAAATTTTTTGACATTACAAGTAACGTTCCTTCACGGACTATTACATTTTACAAGATATTGATAAAATAAACTTCGCATTGTTTCTTTTTTTATAAAAAAATTCACCTGCAGTAAAAATATTACCAAACCATCTCCGGGAAGCAAACGAAAATGCATTATTAAAGCATATGAGACTTTAGTACTCGTACTATCTAAAATAGACTATAGAAATATAGTACACTTTAGTGAGATTTGTATGTATACTGGCGTAGAAACTGTCATAAAACTTAAATGCTATACATAGGACCAGGCTTGTCGCCAAGAAACATCAAAATTCGCCATATTATTTTTTTAACTTTGAATTTATAAGATAATGTCTCGTTATTAAATAAAACTGATTTTTGGACTTCCATTATCTTTATTTAACAAAAGCACAAAGTGAAAATTTGTGTTTTTGTTAAATACAGATAATGGAAGTCCAAAAATCAGTTTTATTTAATATTAATTTTACTTCTCTCTTTCTTATCGTGGTTCTCTCTGTCTTGCTTATCCTCACTGCGATTTCACGAGAATGTAACTCTGTACTAATGGTCTTTGCTTAGAGAGAAAATGGTAGACATACAAGACCTCGCGACAAGGTTTTATGATGGTTTTATGGCAGTTTTCACTCTAGTATATGGAGATAGAGATCACTGGTGTATTTACAAGCAAAGTACCACCTCCGACAAATACACGGTGGCGCGTCATCTGCCAGTTTATTGTTCAAAAGTATGTAGCAGATTAGTATGATATTCACCATGACCATGAATAGAAACGCCACAAGAACGAGCGGATAGTAGGACTATTTTAATTCACAATTTAGTGGAAAAATCCAAAAGAATGACAGGGCTCAATTTCATCTCAGGGGGCATAATAATATGTTTTTTTTTTGAGGTTTGTTGATAAATAAAACCCAGCGATTATATGAAGTCCTCAGGAGTATATTCCCTTATCAATACAAGATAACGAAATAAAATTCTTAAATTCCATTGACTGAATCAATTATTAATTATATAATCAGCTAAATATAAACAATCTGCAAAATGATACTCCTCCTTTGCTGTGTGGAAACCCAGGTAGCCGTAAACAAATATGAGCCGAAATGCTTCTGCGCGTTAGGTAAAGGTTTCTGTTGTTGTTTTTAATTGAACTGGTCGAACTCGTTTATGTCCCTTTTTTGACCAATGAGAAAACACAAAACAACCCACCCTCCCAACCTATCGCCGCCCGAAACTGACCTGGTCTAAATAAACAGATATGTTTTCCAAATAACGGCTCCATAGACAGAAAAAAACAGGTGAAAAACAGGTCTGTTACCCATACAACAGCTCAATATACAGATCTGTTGGACCAGGTTTGTTTTTAACACAGCTTTTAATTGAGACCAGCTGTTTCGCGCGGCGGGAGGAAGATACTGGGGAGAATATATCTTCTTTCCCTACTCATGACTATGAAACTATATTATCTTGCACCTCTCCGCTACAGCAAGAATACAAGTATTTACATCAGAAATTGAAGCCATCAAAAAAGCCTAGAAAACATTCAGCAAAGAAAAAAGTCCTACTTAAACGGGGGGGGGGGGGATATGCAGATTTACATGAAGTTGTTACAAGCTTTAAAAACTCAAGAAATAATTTAAATAAAAACATACAACACCTGGTGAAGAAACTGAAACAAAAAACATATATAAAATGTTTCAATAGACATTATTTCATGTTGGTATAGAGAGAAACGAAAAAACAGACATCGCAATCAGAACATTTGTACAGCACTTCAAAGTTCAAAACATGACAATAAGCGACATGAAAATAAATAAATGTTGGATACAAAAGTGGGCGGACACCGTTAACAACAAAATACGAGAAGTTGAAAAAGATACAAAAAATAAATAAATAGGAACTACTACTACTACTACAAGTGGAAGACCAGAATGCGAATAGAACAAACACTTCGGTCTAATAACTAACTTTGTTTTCACGCAATCAGAACGAACAATTAAACCCAGAAGAATATCCCTCGTACAGGTCGGATAAAGACTACATAATATAATAATATTCTCTCAACGGTGAGCGAAGCCATCAACAATGAAACCGAACAAGAATAAAATGTAATAAAAAATAAAATAATTTATTTAATATATATATATATATATATATATATATATATATATATATATATATATATATATATATATATATATATATATATATATATATACGAATAAATGAAATGTCTCACTTATTGTAATGTTATAAAACGCTTTAGGTTTATTTTTTATTGCCACAGGGTACAAGATATTAAGAAAACACTGATTTAGGTGTTCTAAATTATCTAGAATCTAGGAAAATGTGATAAATAAAAAAGTTTACCATTTACACATTTATCTGTCTATTACAAATATATCTCGACTAGCTATTTTGGAGTAGCAAAGGCTGTTAAATTTACGAGAATAACATTATTGTCAATATTTTTTTTATCTACATCCGTACAAGGTATAATAAAGAATATACAGACACATAATAAAATTTTACATGTTTAATTGTAAAAATAAATAAGCATATCATCACGGTAAATTACCCATTGCTGGGTGTGCCATTCTGCTTTATACACAGATTTCGGTAATCATGATGACATATTTGTACCATGCGGGCGATTACCAGGCGTCACCTCACGGGCATTCATTTCTGGTGTGCAGAGTGCACCACAGAGATCAATTTTGTGTCCGGTTTCCCAGATTCGCGATTAAACACTCAGGTACGCGGCCTCGAGTAAATTGTCAGTAAACTGTTGAACAATATTTACTAAAAATTGGTCAGCTCTGTAGATGTACTATAGTTATCTAATACTAATTAAACAGTATTGCAGCCAGTACAGTAGGGTGACCAGAGAAGTATCTAAGCTATCATGTTATTAAATAAACGTAGAAAGCGGTAGGCATTTAAATTGGTTTTGGTTATCGCTCTACGACTGGGTCTGTGCTAACCATCCACGACTATATGCTAACAACCTGTTTCAGACATAAGAAAATTATATGCCTAAATTTCCGGTCTGCCCCGGCAGTTGGAATTCGGAAAGCGTTAGAAAACAGTACAACAGTATTACTTTTAATAAGGTAAGTAATTAAAAATCTTTTAATAAGCAAGTATTCACCATTTCATAAAGTTCAAATTTATTTAAAGCCAGTTTAAACTTCCTCTAATTCTCTCATGTTTAAATTAATTTCCAATTACGTCAATCTTTAATACTTTCTGAAAGGAGAACCAAGCGTAAAATACATTATAAATATACTGCTGCCCCTTTTAGTATGCGCTCGAGTGAAATCGACAATGCTCGACAGAGTTCGTACAACCCTTGTAATATGCAGCACGCGGAAGGAGTTTGTGGGGGCGAAATGCCGCAATGTTATTAGGGAGAGTTAAAAACTACGCAATATTTGTTACGCTGAGTATGTCACGATACAGGTGTGTATTAATTTAATATCTGCTAGAATACAGGCATGAACATAGGTGCAGAATAAATTGAAAATAATCCAACACTTGGTATTTAAAACTAGGTCATTTTTAATTATTCAAGTTATGCTGATCGCTGTGATGTTTAATTTTTTTTGTTTTAATAATAACGAAAACGGGAGTATATTGAACATCCAATGAATTTAATATTATATTACAGGCCGAAAGCCATAGCAGCATAGAGGTTTTCCTTCCTTTAATTTTAAATTAAATAAAAAAAATAAAACAAAATTATAGTAACCCCACATGTCAATGTCAAAAAAAATTATACAAAAATTAAGTCGCAATATGATAATTGCATAAATAGTCCGATTGGAGTCCATTCTTGAATATTTCTGCGGGTAATCAAATTTTTACTTCAAATTATAGAAATTCATTTCAGAATAAGTATATCTATTAGATATTTATTTATAAAATAACTTTTTGTTTTTGAAATAAATAATAGTTCCAACGTTCTGACTCCAATACAAGAGAAAATGGAAGTAAAAGATTCCGTAATGTCGACAATAAGGATAAAAATAACAGTATCGAAAATGCATTTGCCTATGAAAATAAATTTTTAACTCAGAATGTATAAAACAAAGACGCACAGTAACACGCTGACGGCGCATTCTAGTAGTATATAATGAGTTCAGTGTCAGCAACCCTTGCTACTATGATTTCAATAGAATTGTTTGTATTAGTTTTATAAAATTAAAAAAAAGGTTATCAAACACTTTATTTATTAAAAATTTATTTGTATATGGGTTGGTGTTTGGTAGATACAGTTTTAATACAGTTGGTAATTATTTTGTATTATTTTCATCTGTTTTCGACAGAGTTACTGTTAGATTTTGTATTATATTTGATATGGATTATCAGTTCTAAACACGTATCCTATAACGGTATTTTCTAGATTTATTATTTTATTTATTGTTACATGCTGCGCGCGGTCGTATATTGTTAATCTTTGATTTTTTTTTGTAATAAATGGAAAAGTGATTTTCGAAATAATTTTATAATTACATGTTAATGTTTCAAACTGCCTAACTATTATTAACCAAAACAAACTTATTATTTCCATACATTGGAAGATCAACCCATACCATTTTAGTACCACAGTCAAGTAGTGTTCTTGTTATTGAAGAGATGAATGTAAATAATTCTCGTGGTTCTCTTTACGCATGTTCGTGTCCATCTAGTAAACGCAGGTAGATATATAATTTACTTATTTTATAGATGTGGTTTCTTTTCATAACTTTATTTCCTATGATTTGAATTTGAAAGGAAAATGACCTGTATCTACGATAGTGCGTAAAATTAACGTTTAGTTGTCAGTTTTAAGTTTGTAAAACGGTTGTTTAGTAGCAATATTTCGTTAGTCACAGGTTGCAGAGCAACGAGTGATTACAGTATATTATACATAAAAAGAGGGAATTGCTTGATTTTTCTGAGGCTCGGGCTACAATACAACGAGGAAAAAATACTCTTATTATAATCATCTTATAAATACGTTATGGATAATGCTGAAATGGCCACGACGCGTTCTGGAACGCTCGCTGACTACCAATTATGAATTGTCAATTAAGTATAGTTATAGTTTGTTTTTTTTAAAAAAAAAGAACAACAATAACAATACCTAACTGAACCTAACAGAAAACGACAAGTATTTGTTAAGATCAGCACCATCCGCAACGCGTTATGGTTGTTTTTACACTCACACAGCGTTCTCGATTTTTGGACGTAATATATATACAGTGTGTTTGAAAAAGTGGTTACACCCATTTATCTGGCTTATTATTGCAGATACGCTTATTGCTTACAGGACCTAATTTATTCAATACAATATCTGCGATTATATTATATGAAAAGTGTAATTCTGGGTTTTCCGGGTATAACTGGAAGTGAAATCAACTTTGTACCAAATTTCTTAGTATTTACCATATTCATTTGTTAAAAATAAATACTTTCTTTTGCTGAAATTTTATCATTAATGGATGTAATTTAATATGTGAGAAGGCTATCACAGCAATTGTTTTCATGTTAATCTGAAATAAATATTATGAAATTCAAAATTTACAAGTAATAAAATCTTTATTCAATATGTCTCCCATTTAAATTACATTTTAAAATACGTTTTCTTAATTCTCGCATAACACTATTAAGCTCTCTTCTGTCAATTTTTTGCACCGCTTCACGAATTCTGTTTTTTAATTCTTCGATGTTGTTCGGTTTATTGAAGTAAACCAAATTTTTAATACGTCCCCAAAAATAAAAGTCGAGAAAGGTCAGATCTGGTGATCTAGCTGGCCAATGTATTGGCCCGTGACGACCAATCCATTTTTGCCCTAATCTGTTGTTTAACCAGTTATTTATTGGTAGAGCAGAATGAGCTGGTGCTCCGTCTAATTGAAAATAAAGTTGTCTTCTTGTATCTAATGGCAAATCATCTAAATAATTTTCAACTTCATTATTCAAAAAATTTAAAAATTCAATACTATTCAAACTGTTTAAAAATACAAGCCCAAATATTCTATTTTCCAGTATCGCACACCATACGTTTAGTCGATATGAATACTGACTTTTACATTGTATTATCCAATTCGGATTTCTATGAGACAAGTGACGTAAATTTTGTGATGGAACTACACCATTTGTGGTAATCGTTGCTTCGTCAGTAAAGAAAATATTATAATGAAATTTTGGAATGATTTTGTTGTCCAAACAATGACAATACTGTAACCTTTGTGGTGGATCATTTATTTGTAAGGTATGTAAAAATTTGCTTTAAATGGCCTGATCTCATTTTTTGTTTAGAATTTTGTACACTTGATACCTTGTAAGTCCTGAATTTTGCGCATTGCTTTGTAAACTTGATCTTGGATGAAGGTGAACAAAGGCCAAGACATCAATTTCATTATTCTGGTTACACATCAAAGTTTCGTTATTTTCTTTGCAAACTGATCCACTAAACGTTAATGCTGCAGCTATATATATTCTAGTACAATTTTAACAAACATATTGACACTTAATATTGTTAAGTGTAATAAAAAAATACACTAAGAGAATTTATTGTTATCTTGTTATAATTATTATTTAAATATCAGCGGTTCTTATCTTGACAAAAACTAATAAGTAATCCATATTTATTTTCTTACAAGTCGATTAGTCGTTTTTTTGTCACGAATTTATATATGTGCCTACTTTTTCAAACAGGAAAAAATTATAGTTCATACAAGACTGCATAATTTATAGGAGTGGAGTATGAAGTAAAAGAACAGAATATGGCAGTACACAAACTTCAAGTTAATTTCCATGAGTCTAAATTCAAAGAAATTATATAAACTTAATAATTATATATTTCCAGGAATTCGTGATCAATTATACCAAAATTGATTTATAAATTACTACATTCGGCTAGACTGCGTAGTCTGCATTTACATAATCATTTTTTATTTCTAAGTTAGGATACATATTTAAATTAAATCGATTAAAATTTCCGCTTTATAACATAATGCAGTTTGTCTATAACTAAATTTTATACTTTGTTATTATTAAATTAAATTTGTACGTTGATATAAATTTTATAGAAGTAAACAGTGAAATATGTCAAATAATAATAATATATTATGTTTAATAACAAATCAGTTTTTTAATTAATTTGTCATTTATATAACTGAACAAACCAATTTACAAAAAATGAATATTTCAAATTTGTTGAATATTGTGATGTCTGCATCTCGCAAGAGAATGAAATAACAAAGCTGGTAAGGTATGCCTTGCAAATGAAAACTGACGTTTAAATTATTTTATAGATGTGGTTTCTTTTAAAACCCTAGAGAAGAATAGAATTGTACGAAATATTCAGGGATGAAGCTTTTGCATGAACCCATTTAAATACTGGACTAGGAAAGCACAGAAATACATTACTATATCTGGCTGAAAATAGATGGCCGACTAGGGTAACTGAATATCAAAACAGGGGTGCGTTTAAAATATTTGAAACATTTTTCGTTTATGTTCATTTTAACAAAATATTTTGATATTTAAACTATTTAGTTGGGCAATTCCATGAAATAGAATTATTTTTAATATCCTCTAACAGTAATTCCGACTAGAGGGTTGCATATACCTGAGACGAACGAACTAGAATTTGCGGTAATAAATACATCCCTGAATTCTGTCTGGTCATTTTAAATGCCTCCTGGTATTGACTACAATTCTAATCTTCTGTAACGGAATACATAAGGGTCAGTTTCCTTTCAAATCAAACATAAGGAAATGTTTTCAAAAGAAAACACATCTATTATATAATCTAAACGTCAACTTTCATTCGCTAGCCATACTATACCGAGATACAAGGTCGGATAGAACTTACGATAAACCACTACGCATACATTTTTCTACAGGATCGCAGCTCAAACGCAGATGACAGCCAGAGTAAATACATATTATGGAGGGTGCCAACTATCTTTCCTACAGAGGTATATAGCAAGGTATAACGAATGATCTCAACAAACCTGCGGATAGTAGATCATAAACTCAAATTAGGTGACAATTTAATTACGTGGGTAGTCTGAGAAGTTTTGAATCTCAATATGTATATGACGTTACCTGTCAAAACTATTCTAGTAGGTACTACAATTGTGTGGTTTATGCTTTGAAAGATACCTCTGAATATATCAGCAATTTTAGAAGCTCTGTTGTTGCTTGATAATCTTTTGTGTCATTCAACGTCAGTACCTATTTTGTAAAAATAAAATAAAAAACAAATATCGGGCCGAGGTTAAATTCTTACATTTAAAATACAATACACGAGCGCAAATTAAAGCTGAGTTGGCTATTTACGGGAACGTTTCATCATTTGCCACCATGAAGAGATCGGCATCTGAATTGAAACGTAGCAGTATCAACTTGGTTGAACGGTCGGAGATTTCATCAAATGATACTAGATGACCGTCGAATGAGGGTAAAAGAGATAGCAGAGGCTGTGGGTATATCAAACGAACGCGTTTATTACGAGATAGATTTGTGTTCATCTTGAAATAGGTAAAGCAATAACGCAGCCCGGTTAATTATTTAAATAAATAAAAAGTGTTAGTCTTTAACTTGTTAATTATATTCGTAGTCTTAAATTAGTATTTAATAATTATTTAACTCTAGTAATCGTCATTGTTATTATCTTTTAATATTTATTTATCGTTTTAGTAAACAGCTATTTTAATTAATATAAATTCTTTGATTTTTACACTTCACACAAATAATTAAAAACGTTACAGAAATATTTCGAAACGTGACAAACTACAAAACCATGCTCACAAATTGGGCGAACACATTACATAATATTGTAACCGGTAGTCTTTCAGGAAAAAAATTAACATAAAATGTGGGATGACCCTATTAATGACTGCGACTGAACCTGCCATTAGACGATTTATTGAATGCATTCGATAAAGTTGCAGCCAAGTAAATGTAATCTCCGAGTAACTTTATTCCAAATTGTGTACAGCTTAACATGAATAAAATCTATTCATACGTAGGTAATGTTAGGTAACACAAACACTTTATATTACAGTTCATACAAAATGATATGAAAATGAACTATAAATAACCACTCCCATGTAAAAAAATTATTTTCACCTTGATAATGGTACGAGGAGTTTTTTATGTTATCTACCTAGCTATGAAAACAACGAGTTAGAGAACAAATAAAATTTCATTTTTCTACGTAAGTACCGTTAACACTAATACATTTATTTCATCGTTTTTCTACTAAAGCTATGCCTTCAAAAAAAAAAAATCTTTTAGTAATTCTGTAAAATACGACGCCACGGCGTTTTCCAAGTCATCATTCGAAGAAAAGCGTCGCTCTCTTAAATGTTTTTTGAGTTTTGGAAAGACATAATACTCACAGGGGGCGAGGTCAGGTCCGCAAAGTGGATGTTGTAATTCCTCAAAGCCGCATTCATTGATTACTCCTTGGACAATTCGTGCTTTATACACTCTGCAGTTGTCGTGCAGAAGCAGAGTTTTCTGAGCATAATTGTGGGGTCCTTTGGCTTTTTGGGTGCTCGAGAGCCCTTATGAAACCATTGCATGGACTCTTGTTTCGTAGGAGGTTCAAAATCGTGTACCCAGGTCTCATCCCCGGTTAGAGCTCTGTAGAAAAAGTCTTCATCTTGGGATAAAGCAGTCAAATTCTCCTCGCAAATTTGTCGTCTACACAGTTTTTGTTCGGGACTGAGCACTCTGGGAATCCATCGTGCCGACACTTTGCTCATTCCTAAATCTTCGTTTCTGATATTCTTATATCTCTAGCAATAACTGAAACTTTTATTTAGCGGTCAGTCAACACCAAATCTTCAACTTTGTTGATGATTTCTTCAGTTCGTGCTTCCAGAGATCTTCCACACTTTGTGTCATCATGAGTGGATTCCCTGCCTCGTTTGAACTGCTTGCACAAATATTTGACTTGGAAATAGAACGGGCTGTTTTCTCCATACACTGCCATTTTTCTCTCATGGATATTCTTCGAGCTACTGCCTTCTATTGATAGAAATTTAATGATGATTTTCTGTTCAAGTATCAAGTCACTCATTTTCATTTCTTTAAACTGATATAAAATGAAAAATATTAAGCAATTGGAGCCAAATTTGGGGAAAACACTATAAAATTGTCGCGATACCATATTGTTTTCATAGCTAGGTATATAACATAAAAAACTCCCCTCGTAATTATGGTAATTACCATGTTAAATTAATTTCAAATAAGATAATTAAATGATAAAAGACGAAAAGGATATTGTTAGTTCGGTCATTTTTTCTGTCAAGAGAAGAATTTTGTTGCAAATTTTGCAATTTTAAAAGCAACAACCGTTTGCTGCAGTACGGCGAGTGATTTCCGCAATACAATACCTCTATATAACTTGTCAATAAAATGGCGTCTTTATAAGTCGCTAGAATCAACACTAATCTTCTCGGAGCGTGTAATAATCACTTCCCTTCACAAAGCTGGATATTCCGAGAATTGATTCGATTAAAAAGACTTATCGATGCTGTTCAAAGGATACAGTTGTATTAGGTACTGAGCGACATAAAGGGTATGCGTTAAAAAATGAACAAACGAAATATAAGCTTGGAAATTATAAATAAATTACTTTAAATAAACATTTCTTCACCACTGGGACTGAAAATCGGCATTTCAGATGTCAAATCATAACAAGCAAAACTTTTGCGTCCTTGAAAAAAATATGACAAAAATGAACTCTACGGAGTTTATATTGACAGTCCAGTTGTCTAATATAGATCAAATATAATAGAATATAATGTTACAAATAAATACCCAAGAAGTTATTTACTTATATGGCTTTTCAATAAAAACGACATGATTTTGAGTTTAAATAAAACGAAAAGTAAATAATATGCAATAACAATTTTTATTTCATTTTGATGCTTAATCTATTATAATATTTATGTTCTGCATAACACAACATTTAAGTGGTCTACTCGGCTTGGTCTACAAGAGTGAATATGATGAATTCAATTTTTAAGGACTGTCCAATAAATCAGATCTAATTTTATTATTGCAATATTGCAACATTCATTACTCAGTATCAATGTTTCCAATGTTCGTGGTTTGTGCGCATAGGCTATTGATGTCAAATAACATTTTAAAACGTATGTAAGGGCGTTAAATCACAAATTCTTGGTGACCAGTTACCAATTGTATTTCTTCAAATTATTCATTCACCCAACTTTTGTTGGAATAAGTAAAATAACACCAGCAGTGGGAGATGTGGCGCAATCTTACTGGAACTACATATCATTAAATTCAAGTTCATCCAAGTTAATCATTCAATCAATAGTTTCACCATTCACTGTAACTGCATCTCCTGTCTCAGGTAAAAATATGGTCCGATGACCCCAGCTTGCCATAAACCGTACCCTGTAGTAGTAGCGATAATTTTGCTTAACACAAAGCAATTCAACAAAAATGAGCTTTTTCCGGAAAGATGTTTTTTGACCAATATTAGGTTTTCAAGAGAAAATTTATTTTCATAATACTTTCGGATCATTATAAAACGTTGTTGAAGAGTTTTTTATGAATGATGAATTATCAGCCTTAGCTTAATATAATTAACAGTTAATAATACCTGTCACATTTTTAAAGTGTTGCCACTACATTTAAAAATCATATCGTATGTATAAAAAATCTCTTTACATTTCTCAGGGATCTTTTGAAGGTTCTTCGGTGTATTTTTCGAATTTAATTCTAGAAAAAAAAAATACGTAGAACTCAAAATTCTCGTAAGTAAATTAGAGAAATTTCTACTTTGTGTTATTAAGGTGTTAATCTCAAAAACAATACGAGCTTCTTAAATTCATTGAATTGACAGAGATGACTAAAATTGCATCATTTTTCTTTTCGAGGTGAAGTTCTCAAACTGTGCTCTTGGGTTGGGCCGCAAAGTCCGGAAGAGATGGCTTAACGAGTGAGATGACTGTTCCAAAATCCAAATAATAGTAGAACGATGTGTTTCACTATTTTCTTTTCCTTGACGTGTATATTATTAACATGACGTAAAACGAAAAAACGGTAAGCGCCATCGGTCATTAAAATTATTTCATTTAAATTTTATGAACACAAAACAAAATATAAGATAATATCGACAATAATATTATATTGTTAAAGTATACATAAAATAATAGCAGGTATTAGAAAATTATATTGGTACCTAATAACTAAAAAACGTTTATAATTTTAGTTTCACATAAGGAACGGAGTAAGTAATCCTTACGAATGAAATTCTTGCAAACTATAATATTGGCACCAATCTGCCAATGTAGTTCTAGTACAGGTAATTTATTAGACTTTTTATTTCGCACCATTAGGATAACAAAACAGGAAACAACAAATATATAAAGGGATAAAGCGATTATCTTCAAAAAAGCAAATTTACTGTAGGCAATATGAGCAATAAGGTATCGTATCAATAAGTGCTCTATTATCTCCGGAGTATGTGATACAAACTTTGAAATTTCAAATGAATTATAATAATATTTTATATTTTTGAGAATTATTATTTTAAAATGGTACCTAGTAAACTGGTAGTGTGTAGTATATTTTAAAATAAAATGGCGGATATTATATCGACACAATGAGAAACTGTAACATGCATTAGTCTTTCATCAAAGTCTCTACAAAATTTCACTGCTTTTACCGCATTACCAATCTAAAATGTGTTTTTAAGTAGTTGTCACATATCATATGTATTTATGTTTTGGTGTTTACGAGTGTGTTACAATGTGATGTTAATTTGCGCTAAGCCAGCGCGTGAGTGACTTACGCATTCTAGTTCTCAGATTTGCAGCTGACAGTTTTTATACAGTGAAGAAGGGCGGGGTCGAAAGAGTAGGAATTATTATTAAATAAATGTAACGGAAGCCATGTATTTGATAAAATATTAAAGTTACCTATAGGGCAATTTTTTGCCTAAAAATAGAAACAGAAATTTAATAAAACAAAGATTTGATAGTACAAAATTGAAGGTGCAGAAGCCACTGAAAAACTTCCAAAACTGTACAATAAGATAAATTAATACGAATAGAAAAGTAATATGTAATAAAAGATGCCAAAAATCTACTACACGTAGTAAATGTAATGTAATAGTGAACAGTATGTATTGCTGTAACCGAAGGCTCGTAACGCAGTGTCGAGCGCAGGCATATACATCTGCACAATGCGAAATTGATTAACTTCAGTGTCGAGAACAAGCACAAGTCAACAAAATTACAAGTTACGACAATGAGCAACAATGCAACCAAAATACCACTATAAATCCAAGAGGTAAGAATACTACTTTATATAAAATGTTTATATGGCGCTGTCTCCAAGAAGTAGGACGATAACGGAAGAGTTGCAAATACTCCTCAGACTATTACATCTAAGACTTAAAGGATGCTCGTTACACAACACTTAGACATCCGTTACAATACAACAATGAACAGCCAATAGGTACTCCAGATGTCAAACCCGCGACAATAGCGCAACCAACATTGGTCAAAACAACAACGTGTACTCTGCTTTACGTCAAAACTAATTTAACCCTAGAATACTGGACTATTTCAAACATACATGAATACTGGACAGTCGTAAATTTTACGATTTTTTTATTAAATTAAAATTAAGTAAATTTCTACATTACAAACATTAGCAAACATAATTCTAAATAAATTGTAATTTGAATACATATATTAACTTATTTTAATATAAACATTTTTACTCTGTTGCACACGTTGTACATATATTTCCACGGTGTTCCCCACATATGGCATGTTGGCATGTGTTGCAATACGTCGTAGTCATACGCCTTTTTTTACTTGGGCAGTAAAAACAAATAGTGCGTTTTTTCTCTTCACACATCGGAGTTTCGTTTTCACTAGAGATATTTAGAATATCGCCTATGTCTTGTCGAAGATTTCTTCGCAGTGTTTTATTTTCTAATCTCTCACTCATCCATGGTTTTGCAAGACAATGAGCTAATTCAATCATATATTCGTATCTGCGTAAGGGTTTTTTGTTTAGTTTTAATGTATTTGAAGTATAAATAACATACGAATTTACGTTTGCAATATTTAGCATATCGTAGAACACTACCATTGGCCACCTTCGAGTTTTCCTACTGCAGTTCATATTTGAACACATTTGGTCGAATGTGTCTACTCCGCCTTTTGTCTCGTTGTAATGAGTTATTATTAACGGTTTTCCTGTTGCTGTAACGTCATTCCCTTCATGAAGAGTTGAAAGAAGTAAGACAATTTTTTTTTTTTTTTGCATATATGATACCAAGGTTTTCTTCTGATCATAACAAAATATAGATGTATTTGGGTTTCTATTTCGTACTTCCAATAATTCTGTAGGAACTTCCTTTTTATTTTTGCGAAGAGTACCAATAACCGTAAGGTTATAAGGATCTTTTAGTAATTCATCAGCTAAAGGAACTGAAGTGAACCAATTGTCCATTGTAATGTTCCTATTACTACCATAAACAGATTTAGTCAGATCTTTTACAAAATGTGAAGCCAGCGGCAAACCATTTGTTTTTGTTTGCTTCCCTAAATAAGGACTTGCATCTACGACATATTTTGAAGAAGAGTCGCACACCATAACAATTTTAATGCCGTATTTAGACGGTTTATTTGGTATGTACATTCTGAATGGACATCGTCCACGAAATCCAACCAGCTGCTCATCAATAGTAAGGTATGACGAAGGTGTATATGATGTCCTACATGTTTCGATAAAGATGTCCCATATTTCACGGATATGTGCAAATGGATCTTCTTTCTTTCTTTCTTGTCTTGTTTCTTTAGAATCAAATCTCAAGCAATTTATTAGAAACAAAAAGCGTTCTCCACTCATGCACGCCCTATAAAATTTTCCTGATAATTTAGGGTCAAACATATGTTTTGAAGACAAATGATTATCTTTATTAGCTGCAGACATTATCAAGACAGCAAAAAGAGCTTTTAGCTCATTTTTTGTCGTTTGAGACACATTAGCGTGGCTTTGATATTTCTGTGATTGTCTGGTAATTTCTGAATTTGTGTGTAAAAGAATTATTTCTATTATGTCATCTGAGAAAAATAACAAGAAATATTCCTCAAACGTAGAAACGTTTTTGGCATTACCCTTGGGACCAGGTATGAAATGAACGATGTTTCTTGCTGCCGTTCTTTTACATTTAGCAGGCATTATTGCTGACCATTTATGACCATTTTTTCCTTTTAGAGAGTTTTTATTAGGTTTTATTACGTACTGAATAGAAATGTTTTCCGGTACATCACTTAGTTCCTCGTCGTTGTCCGGTATGTCGCTTGGTTCTTCGTTGTTTTCTGGCGTTGTCTCTGCACGATCTTCTCGATTTTGAACTGGTTGATCTTCAGATGCAGTAGACTCATATGCGTTTGTTGCCAAATCAGACATATGTTCATCATTGCTGTCGCTGTCTGAGCCTTCCAGTTCAACTTCTAAGTTATCCTCTTCCCAATCACTACCACTGTCTTCAAACGGTTCAGCTTCACTTTCATCGCCACACATTATACGTTGTACTTCGGCCTCTATTTCTTTTTGTGTCAAGTATTTTCTAGCCATTTTCTGAGAAAAAACAATTAACGGTGTTAAAAATTCAAAAAGCATTAAAACAAAATTTCTTACTGTAAAAATTGATGAAAATGTGGTTACTTTCAAACTGAACGAAAATACTGGACATTCGTAAATTTTACGATGCGTCTTAATTTTTGCGTATTTAGCGAGGAGGTTAACAGTAACTAAACTCACCACCTGCTAGATCACCACTAAAAATAAAGGTACTGGAATGCGCGCTAAGATGCAACACCCGAAATGATCCGAAAAAAGACGAAGTATGTAGGGGGTCGTAAAATTTACGAATGTCCAGTATTCTAGGGTTAAAGCGACTACCACGTAATTTGGCTCGTATATGATTCTTCAAGACTTGAAAACTTTTCCGGAACCTTGGAGTTTTGCCGGAAGAAAACTGCGCATCGTTATTTAAAAACAAATATATAAAAAGACGAAATAACTATTCAAGCTAATCACTCGCAACAGAAGTCTAGCAATAATAAAAAAGAAGACAGCGTGAATCACCGCGTGAGGAAAATTACTACACAAAGATTCTGTAATAAAACCATTCGAAAAAACTATAGTTCTATTCAACAGACTGACTTCCATATATAAAAGAATATTTAAAAACGTCCAACATACACCGCACGTGAACAACCCAAATCGTTGAAATACTGTCAACGAATGTAAACAAATACACGAGGTTACCAAAAATAAAAAGTTGAAGAACACATATAGGAACTGGAACACCAGAGCATGACATCACAGAAAGTTAAAACATTCCTCCTAGATTTTTATATATAATCAAATATATATATATATATATATATATATATATATATATATATATGTATATGTATATATATATATATATATATATATATATATATATATATGTATATATATATATATATATATATATATATATATATATATATATATATATATATATATATATATAGAATATCCAATACTCGTAAAACATCATCGTGTAATGCATACTTTTTATTGTGTCAAAAAGTGCAACATATTAAATTTATACTTCTAATTTCACTTTGATTTTGCTATTTAATTGCACACTTTCCTATGTTAAGAACTAATTAGATACTTTATAAATTTTTATATTTACATGAAGGATGAATACAAAATCCGCATATATTTTAATACTTTTCTAAGATATACTCATTTCAGTGCAAACATTGTAATATCCACAACTTCTTCTTCCGTTAACGTTTCACACAATTCTAGGGTCACTATTTCCTGCAAATTCATTTTATTGCACAAGCTTCTTAAATGAAAGCACAATTATAACAGTTATTTCTGTGCCAAGGGCTGAAGATAGCGTTTATATTCCAAGCGTGAAAATTACAACATAAGGCGTATGTTGAGGACAATAAAAGTTAATTACGCTTGAGGTTCGCACAAAATTTTATAAACGTACAGACTATTGCGAAAAATAAAAAAAAGTTAGAAACCTTATATCTAACTTTAGCATTTCACATCCAAAATTATATTTATCTAGCAAAAAGCTTAATTATTGAACGTGGTCTGTGCCAGTAAGTAACCTGGTTCATATAATTACTATATCATTTTTAGAATAAAGCTATTACAATAATTTTTGTGCCTTATCAGTACAATTAAAAAAATTGTTGTAGAAATAGTCACGTGATTTAATAAAGAATTTGACGTCTATTTATGTAAATAACGTAGGTGATGAACAAACTGTTTTCCTATTGGCTATGAATAACGTGATGTAATTTAACGTCACAGGAGTGGGGAGTTGTTTTTCATAACTATTTCTGTCGCCAATCTTTTTATTTAGTTATTTATGAAAATAACAATAAAATATTAATTTTTTATTACTATGAAAAATATTGTATAAAGCTTAATTTAAAATAGGTACTTTAAAAAATATATGAAACCGGTTCATTGTTATATAAATAATGATTTCAATATTATTAGAATTAAAAGTCCTAATGATACACAATGATAAAACATGTTATTGTAGTAAAATAGTATTTACTCAAAATTTTAATTTTTCCAACTTACTAATTGAATTCATTAAAAACTACAGAACTTATCATTTGTCATAGTTTAATCAACCCTTGTTTACAGTAAATACAACCTATTTTATTCTTAACTTTGCAGTGCCCCCCCCCCTCTCGGAGAGAGGGCGCGCGGCGCATGTAGTGCGCCAAGCAAAAGAAACGATTTTTATAACTATTTAGATTTTAGAACAACATAACACATTGAAAGTTATAACAGTGGTAACATATGTAACCAAAGATCCGGTCAAAGATTAGCTTGAGTGACAAATTATCCCTTCGCCCAGTAACAATTTTATGAGACTTTTTAAAACTTGGTGCGCCCACTTCCAGGGTTAATGTGATATTTGTTTGTTTATTACCTTAAACATATTTTTTTTATATAATATACCTAGAAGAATAGAATTACATTACGATAATATTATGAAATGGCTTGTGGTATTATGCATATTATAATACCAAAACATTATAATCTAGATAATAGTAGTTTCATAGATATTATCTAATATTTTCGTGTAATGAAATAAAAATGCATGTACCACTTTACTGTGACTAAAAGTTTGTATTGATTATCCAAATAAAAATAAATTTTAAATATTGTTGGGTAGAAATAAATAAATTTTTGTCAAACTCTATAAAAATATTTAAATTAAGCTAAATAAAATTATTTTTTCATTTAAATGAGAATTTTACATTGGAAAAACATTAACTTCTTTTTAGGGATTCTCTTATTGTGTTGTGTCACTAATGTAATTACATTTACATTGTCATAGAACATCATATAAGCTTATGATAATTTATATTAGATACTAATGTCTTAAACTTTGCTTTTAGTTTAGTTATTACCAAATCACTACCTTTATAATTTCATAATAGTTATAAAGAATTATTACTTAAAAGTTAATATTTTAGAATATAAATACAATTTTGAAAACAGGTGAAGGTGCGGATATCATACAAATAAATTAAATGGTTAATAATTTAAATTTTTTTACCTGCATTTTTTAAAAATTGCAGTTGCAAATTTTATTTATTTTTGTTATAAATGACGCATTTTTTTACGATTTTACAAAAACAAATTCATTTAGAATAAAAATAAATCAATAGCACAGTTTTAACTATTTCACTGTTTACTATAACAAAAAAAGTAGAATGTGGAAAAAAATTAAATATTTATATAGTGCGTGGTGGACTATTCCTGTCTGTTCTCAACCACAATACATTTTATGATAAAGAATGTATTTAGTTAATTATATTAGCAAAGCCATGTTGGAGCTATGCGTGATGTTGGTTTTTTATTAATGTTAGAATAAATTTGTAAAATATCTATTTTAAGTTCTTAGTATGGTTTATAATTTTGTAACAAAATTTTAGTTCACCGGGTGTTTACTTTTTTCCGGAAATTCAATGTAAAAATTTTAATTTGGCGATATCTCTTTACCCATTAATTTTAGAATTGCCTTAAATTGTGTATTTTCTATAACTAAACTATAATTTTGAATCTTTGAAAAATGATAGATTTAAATTTTTTATAAAATATACTTTATTAAAATCATTCTTGTAATCAATATTATTATCTTATAATCAAAATTGTTTGTTGTA
The DNA here is from genome assembly GCA_963082715.1 of Harpalus rubripes. Lineage (NCBI taxonomy): Eukaryota > Metazoa > Arthropoda > Insecta > Coleoptera > Carabidae > Harpalus > Harpalus rubripes. Next base: position 33,755,136 of record OY720450.1, read on the forward strand.
ATCAAGAATATTACCTACAGTTAGAGCCTCCGCAGACTATCGATTTTTGATCGGCCGACAGTTTAATCGGTTCTAATGAGAACTATAGTAATTTTGAATCGTTGGGTGTGCGGTGCCACTATAGTCTTCAGAGTAATTAAGCAACCGATTAAAAATCGGTAGTCTGCAAGGGCTCTTATAGCTTGCGACATAACAATGCCAGAAAATGATCCGTTTAGGAATATTTTTTTCTACTATATACTTTGTTGGATTCATTCATTTAATCAATATTCTCGAGCTATAAGCCGAAATAATCTTTGTTGATTGTTATAATCAACACCTTCACTATTATTATTTGAATGCTAGAAACATATCCATTTGGTAGGATAAGTAATTATGTTAATTATAACTTATAATTAGAGCTCTATTGCAAACATGTTCACAAAATATATTGTTAACTTCTATCACCTTACTGTTTTGGTTTTGGTTTGTATAGTATTTTTTCTTTACGAATAAGAGCAGTTGAATAAAAAGATCCGAAAATTAGAAGGAAGAGGAAAAGTATTCATTATTTTAATTAATTAAAATACACTAAGGGCACACAAAAGATCAAAATTCTAATAAAATTAAAGTTTATGCTGGTATTTTTTCGTACTTCATATATTTTTCTGCGTTCATTTATATTATTGAATTCATTTACGAATTCAACCATGTCATAAACATCATTTACACGTTGTGAAGAATCTGAATATTATAAAAAAATTGATTGAATCCATTCCATTAAAATAAATTTTACTTACCCATAAACCCATATTTTTATTTAATACCATATTCTTTGATAACTATTATTATTAACCATAATCATACTTTATAAATAAAGATACGCTCCTTATTCGATTAACCATTAAATAATATATATTTTACTTAGTACAGAAAAATTGACGGAATATGAATAAATAATTATTTGTTTAATTAGGCATGAAAATATCAGATTTACAGCACACGCTGCGGTTTCATTGACGAGACGAAACCGAGGCAATGAATGCTGTCGAAGCTGTAAATTTGTGTTTAGTGCTGTGTAGAACACATTATTTTTTGCCAAATGATATTAATATTAATTTAGTGCCTATTTTGAAAGTTATCGCCATCAAATTATGTTGTTATGCGTTTGTAGAACAGGTGCTATGTGTTTGTATAGCGGTTGCTATGTAATAGGCAGTAAAGGTGACATTTTACAGAGCGTTAGATTTCAAAAAATCGCACTTAATGTGATCGGAGAAAAATAATTTTTTGTCTAATATTAATTTATATTTTTAAAAAACCTTAAAATTTGCACTTATATAATATTTGGCATTAACTTTTAATAAAACGTAGACATATGAAAAGATTTTGTTGATATGCCTAATAAAAACAACATATGCAATTACATAGAATTCTCTCATTAGTCACAAGTCATGGGCTATTGTTGCGAATAAAATGAAATTTAGATATTTGTAATATAAAATTGCGATGAAACCAGAACCAATAAAAAATGTTTTGTGTACAACTTTTAATGCTAAACAATTTTGCACTTTACAGTTTTTGCGCTAAAAAGAAGAGGAGAACAGGAAATTACATAAAACTAAAATCCCATGTTAAGTCGCTAACAAAAATGATGGGCTTACTTTACACAGTTTATATTTATAAACATATTACCTAAAATGATTCGTTTCAGAGTTACAGTAACTTAAAAGTTTGAATAATTTTATTCAAATAGATGAAAAGGAACAACGACGAGCTCAGCAGTGTGTTGCTATCCGTGGAGAACATTTTGAACATTTATTAAGATTTTAATTGAACAACTCTGTTTTCTGTTACCCTTTTGAATAAGAAACCAAAAAAACCTCAAGCAGCTGTAACTCAGTAACGAACCATTTTAGGAAATAAGTTTACAGGTCACCATTTTTGTTTTACCCTATATAAATAGGTGGCGGGCGTGCGGCCGACGCGCTGGGCGAGCGAGTATAGACTTGTCGGTGGCGTAGTTTCTATTTTTCATTAATTAATATATATATATATATATATATATATATATATATATATATATATATATATATATAAAACGGAATAATAATATTCTTATCATAGTAATTCATGGATTTTAGTTCTTTCTTTTCTCCTCACATGTATATTATGTTAACTCCAAGACCGATAACGCTCAGTAAACGAAACATTGCATTATGGGTTAATTTAAAATAAACATAGACAGAAAATCACAAATATTGTACGTTAGGATGGAGTATGTTAACATATATTTAGAAAACTTACAATACAAACTAATCAGGGCGAGAGTTTTGTATTAAAAAATTAGGTTACGGTACTACATTAAAAATTAAACAAATAAATTTCGATCATTATAAGTTTAGATAATTCCACTTCCACTGAATGTTTTCGCAGCCTAACATTAACATACTCGTTAAGTAATACGAGATAATAGTTATTTACGATACAAGTACGTAAAGATGCTTTACGTATGTGCATCGTATAATATTTTATCTACGATAGAATATAAAAAACCCAATAATTATAAAAAATAACCTTTATTTATGGATTAAGATCACAATATTAAATGAGAAGTTTGCCACGATAATAGAATATTTAGGCTGGTTTTGCAAAGTTAGCGTGCTCAAAAACTTTAATCACTCCTTGCTCGGCAACCAGTGACTAATAAAATTGTGTTACAATATTACCGTTTTGCAAACTTAAAACTAACACCTAAACGTCAATTTTGCGCACTATCGTAGATAAAATATTTTCAATTTTTACAATGGGTAATAAAATTATAAAAAACTTATCCTATTAACACTTACAAAGTTTTACACTTACAATAATTAAAATGTAACTTCGGATAATAGTTCTCAACAAACGTACCTGCAACAAAAACAAAAATTAGTGAAATGCAATTAGAAGACAGTGTTGTGTAACTACTGCTCAATGTTTTTGATAAAATGCAGTGAAATAAAATATACAAGTGTTTACATACCCCGAGTTTGTATTTTAAATTACAAGAGCAAACAAAGCAACACCACAGAGTCCATATTAGCAAATTACATAATTTTAATATTTGGTTTTGTGTACAAATACAAATATTGTGTATGCCTAATTACCATCACAAATTTAATTAAATACTGTATGTTTGTTTAGTAGTTTTCAAATTAAATATTTATTACACTTATTTAATTCTAAAAACATTTCGTAGATAGTCTAAAATGTCAAACTGTTTTATAAATTTAATAAATAGGTACCTTCGCATTATGTGAAGTAATAACTTTTGTTTTATAAAAAATTTTAGATGAAATTTATAAAGTATAATTCTTATACAGACTTCATTTTCATAGGGATAATAATCGTTAAACTTATACTAAGGGGGTAATTTCTTTAAACACCAACTGGAAAAGAATCTTTCAAAAAGTAGTAAATAAAGTCACACACTAAAAACGAACCCACATGTACTTGTACTATGTATCTGACGTTCATATTCTACTAAATATCTTTTACCGTCTTGTCATACTACACTCTGAAAAGTATAGAAGACCAAATATTAAACGGCCATTTTAATAAAGCTCTTATATATGATAACTAATGATTACGATGATAAAAATAGAATAAAGCGTAGGGTACAAATAAATAATTTTGAAAATAAATGGGATTGAATGTACGTAAGTAATGTAAAACAATATAACTAATTTTCTTCATTCCAAAATTATATTGAATTAATTAAAGCATTGAAAATGAAAGGATAACCATTAATATTATAACTACAGAAAAACTAAATCATAGTAACAAAGAGTGTTCTATTGCTAATTATAAAGTTTATCATATGTCCTCAATCTCTAACTAAACAATAGAGCGAAATAATTATAAATATCAACAGCAACTATTTATGGCTTCTCTAACATTTCTAATTCAAAATATATTAGTGTCTAATGCAAATTCTACGAAATCTTAGCTAATAAACTGTTTTCGAGTTGATTATACAAAAACGTCAAACTTGTCCAAATTAATTAGATGGGGTATTGATGGAAAGCTCCTAAGCAAAACAAACCGCACTGAAACTATAATACCTACACTGAGCAGACTAAGATAATAAACTACTAGAATGTTTATAATATAATAATTAGTAAACACTCTTCAGATGAATAACCGTAGGTATACCTGCCGAATACGCTTGAGTTATATGTAGATATGAAACTGAAACTAAGGATTTGTTTGCCGAATAACAACACTAGAAGATGATATTAACATTGTTAGAATAAAAGGTTATTTCGTGGAGTAGTTTTAAATATAGAGCTACCATATTAGCTATAGTAATTTTCGTAACAAATATTATCTGTATTATTTTCAGCTTTTTACTAATAATATTAGTCATTAAATTCCTATTAACGATTTTTATATTACAGATATAACATTGATATACGAGTAGTTGTACAGTGAAACCGTGCTTTTAAAATTTGTACCGATGAAATTCAAGGATCTTAATGTTTGTGTATTTAGCTTTTATTACGAGGGCTGCCCAAAATTTAAAGATATGACTAGGTACGCACTAAATATCGAAAAAATAAATTATTTTTAAAATTCTTACAGATGAGTGTAGGTATACATTTTCTCTATTTTTCTGCATATTCTCCGTTATTTTTGTTCACCTTTTGCAGGCAAGGCACACGTTTTTTATGCTAGTGTCCAACAAGGTTGCTGCCTGCTTCCTTTTACCTTATCATCGTCTATAAACATTTTTCCTGTCAGATTCTTATGTAAATGACGTAAAAGATGAAAATCAGACGATTCCATATCTGGGCTGTGTGGCGGATGGCCCAAAACATCCCATCCAAAATCGCCCAGTAAAGCTTTGATGATTCGCACTGAGTGGACATTTGTTATCAGGAAGCAGACACACGCCGCAAGTCAATATGCCATGCCTTCGGTTTTGAATCACTCGTCTACGTTTTCTTAGAATTTTACAGTAGTGATTCGTATTCACAGTAGGCCCATACAGAAAAGGAGATGCTTCATCAAAAATGGCTGCTACTGCCAAACTCTTCGCCCTAGACAGCTGCTGGACCACTCGTTTGAAAGAGGAAGAGTCCCTAAACGATAGTGATGTCAATTTTCCGACTCAAAATTTTCCCAGGCCAACAGTGGCTTTGCATCTTTAATTTTTAGACGACCTTCGCATATAATACACATATTTTATAGCTTATATTATAAAGTAGGTATGCCTTAGGCATTAGAGGAAAATACTATTAAATAAATAGCTTTTAGCCTGTTAGAGAGGGATTTCCAAGACAAGCTAGTAGTTTTCGGGAGATACAAAAGGCAAAAATAGTATGAAGAAGGAAGACCGCAAATAAATTGTAAAATGTTTTGTAAAAAAAAATTATTAAGCCAACCAAATGTACTGGTTAATGTAACCTAAAAATTAGAGTGGTGAGAAGCATCATTAGTAAAAGTTTAAAATTTATTATCTGGCTAGTATGGAAAGTTTAACTTTAACAATAAATTATAGAATAGTATACTCCATCGTGGTCGATACATAAAACTGTACGTCGCAGAAGAGATCGCTTCGTTCTTAATATAGTTTATTGGTTATTCCTAATAATATCGGCAGCCTGCTGTATTCTTTGGCGTAATTCTTCTTTCGTGTGAATATCTGTTGCATAAAAAATCTGTTTCATGTAACCCAAGGCCCCAAAGATAAAAATCTAATAAGTCAGGTCTGGCGAACGATGTTCAAATGTTACCAAACAAAAAACGTGATCATTGCTTGGCAACTAGATCATTATTTCGAAAATCCGTTAAACTGAAATAAGGCTGTTGCAAAAATTTTTATATGCCTTCTAAGTATTAAATTTAAAAAGATATCATTATTTAAATAGCCTCAAATTTGAAAATATCAGCAAATATCCGTTAGATATTTTATAATTAATTTTTGAAATTTAGATAATATTTTGAAAAAGTCACGTGATCTGAAAATGAATGTGACGTCGCAACACATACATCTTCATCGGCTGCAATTGGTCCCTTTATAGTGTCAGTTCTTTGTGTTGTTTTGTTATAAGCGTTATGATAAGTATTATTGTCAAAGTTGTCAAACAAGTGTCAATTTTGTTTAGTTTGGTTCGTGTTAGATAATAAAAAATCCAATACAAAATACATAATTTACAGTATCGTATTGTGCTTTCTTGTAAAATTGCTGGTAGACGCAAGCCTACTATTGAATTTATAAATATGTCAAAAGATACGAAGAAAAGACAATTGTGGCTGGAAACAGTAGGTCGAAGAGCTGATGGTTGGGTTTTTACATTTACATACCTTATTTCAGCAGCAGTTGTAATATACTGAACTGCCAATTTGCAAAACAACTAGATTTTTTCCAGGCAATGCTCCCTATTGCTTGGCCTAAATTTTTTCGTCATTTGAACATATGTTTTAATTAAATGTCAACATACATAAAATATTCAATAGTTATATCCTAAGTGCTCGGCAAATATACCTAAATATTTTCTCGAGTGCACGAATGTGCATGTGTGAAAATATTCTGATTGTATTTGATGTGCACTATAGGTATATTGGTAGAATATTTTCCCAGATAAACTTCACATTCTATATTTTTAATTATATTTATGTATATTTAATATTTATTTGAATCTGTCATATAAACGTCAGTTGTCAGATATTTAACGTTGTAATTTAATAAATAGCTAATTTTTTGTTAGTGCATTTATTGTGTTTATAATTATTTTATATATTCGGGTATTGCTCTTATGCAAATACACGAGTACACGCACAAATGCAAATATTCACTGGTATTTGATTGTCATTAGTCGAAATTCAAAAAGTACTATAACATGATTGGTTGAAGTTTTTCAAGTGAAGTATTCATATTATAATACCACACGTGTGTTCAGGTATTATCGAATATATTGTGTTGCCACGAAACGTATTATATTAGTATATCGCGACTCCGAAGGAGGAGTGGTATTTTAAAATAATACGTTTAATGTATCAACACAATATATACGATAATACTGAACACACAAGTGGTATTCGTTGGATTATACAATGAATAAATTTGATGACAAAAATAATATAAAATTTTTGACGTTTGTCGATATATAAAACAAAGTGTTTACTGGTGGTTACTGTGACGATATTACATTTAGGACCCAGGGAATATACAAACGCAGTTGTATCACGTTGTCAAGGGTATATTCGCTTAACAATATATGGTAACTAAGTAAAATTCTTAAATGCTATTTCCTGAATTAATTATGAATTGTGTAATCACTTATATCTTTCATAACATTCTAATTTTTTGTATTTATTTTTTTCATTCATGACACTTTCATTACAGTAATATTTAAATAAAATGAATAGAAAAGTTACGAATATTAAGCGAGTTAATTGAAGCAGACTGTATATTATTTGTTACAGAAGTTTATAAACTATATACCTATTCTTATATTCCACTACGTTTATCACTGCATAAATAATAGGTTAATATACTTATTTATTTATACTCAATGGGTATTTCCCTTTTATTCATTTATTTACATATTGTATTTGGTAAGCTTTAGCTCTTATGTTTCAAGCTTTGAGTTAAGCTCCGATTGTCAATGTAGCTTATTACGCATGTAAATCCATATTAATATCTGAACCTTTCTGTGACAGATAAATCAATAGCTTTCAATAAGGATTTTACTTATTTATGTCATCAGCTTTACGAATTTTTTTTATCACGAAAGCATTTTTCATTATATTGCCGCAATACAGCGTCATTTTAAGAACTACTTCATTCCATCAAAGTAAACAACTCCACTAAATATCGGAGGATAGGATGTTCAATGGTTAAAATTGTGGCTTTATTTTAATTTTGTCTACGAATGAAATAATGGTGTAAAATTAGATTCACGTTTTTGCATTTTGTCTTATAGTTTAGAAATGTGAAATTGTTAGCATCTTCTTAGTATCTATAATATTTGCGTAGTATGTGGAATACAACTATACTCATTAAAAATAATCTTGGAGCTATAAAGCTTAATTATTCATGTTAGTACTAATGTATAACCGGGAAAATATACATGAAAACAAGAAACTAAAGAGAAAAAACTGAATGTGAATCAATACGTAGGTATACTGCTGTATGCTGTAATTAACTATCTGGAATATAAATTTACATCAAGGATACTAAAATAAATAAAATATTAAATAATGTAAATTTAGTTGTTTTGCAATTAATATTATTTTATCGGGTACCGATTAGAATATAGACCATTTCGAATCATTTCTTGTGTTTGTATTCTTACGTTTAGTTCAGTAATTATTGTTTTTTTTAATATATTGTCGGTACTCGATGGAACATAAAATACCGTACATACAATGTCAACGTAATTTTGTTCACTGTCATTCAGTGAAATGATACAAGACGTGAAACATAATAAATATACAATTAAGTAAATTATATGTTTAAAAAGCGAATGAAAAAAGCAAACTATCAAACATTAATTTAAAGCATTGAAAAATATGTATATGAAGTATTTAAATATATCATGGATGTTCAAGAATAGATGAAATATTAAAAATCTTTAATAAAGTTCTCGTAATTCTAAAACCGTTTTAGAAAACCGCATATGTATACTATGCCATCTTAGAAAATACTAAATGATAACACTTGGTTAACTTTTCTTCACAAATTTGTTAAATTAAAATATAGATGTATACATTTCGATTGACAGGCAATCATCATCAGTGTATGCAAATACATAACGAAGATACAGGTATTTATAGGATAAGGAAGGTGAGTATTATGGTGGGGATTTTACAAAAAGTTTCCACAAATAACCATGAGTTTGACATTGATTTTTGATTATTTCTAGAACTAAAAACGGGATTGTGTTATTATCTTCTAATTAGTAAGTAAATTTTATTGTTGGAAACTGTGTATTTATAATATTGAGGAATTTTTCTAATTCGAAATTGTTATCTATTATGGCGAATACGTCATCAACATATCTATACCATGTTTTAGGAAATATTTTAGAATTGTTTTATAGATTGTTTTTTTAATTGGTTAATAATAGTTTTGCTAAAAATGGTGACAGTGGTATTAGAATCCTAATGTTCCAATACCTGAAACCTTAGAAATTATAAAATCTGAACTAGTAAAAAACGAGTTACCCGAAAATTTAATAACAGAGTACATACTTTTAACAAAAACATGCATGGAAATGAATGCGTTCACTTTTGATGGTGAATCATACAAACAAACTTTCAGCACAGCTATGGGCAACCCACTGTCAACATTTTCAACAAACCTATTTTAAATCAATTTAGAAAACAATCTAAAAAATAATTCTAAAATATTTCCTAAAACATGGTATAGATATGTTGATGGCGTATTCGCCATCATATATAGCAATTTTGAATTAGAAAAATTCCTCAATATTATAAATACACAGTTTCCAACAATAAAATTTACTTACGAATTAGAAGAAAATAACACAATCGCGTTTTTAGATCTAAAAATTATCAAAAATAAGGACAAAATTGAGTTTGATATTTATAGAAAAACAACCAACACTGAAAATTATATCCACCCCTCTACAAACACTCACTACAGATATAAAACAGCTGCTTTCAACTCTATGCTACATAGATTATTTAGAATACCACTGAATAAAGACAGATTCAAAATTGGAAAGTCCATGTTCTTGAAATTATTCAATAGACATAAACAAAAATAATTCATAAAAAATAATACAACCTTCAATAAAGAATCAAAGAAAACCATTTGTCACAGTTTCATTTTTGTACAACAGTACCACCACAAATTCTCTAAATTCTTCAAAAAATTCAATATTAATTTAGCTTTCAGAAATAAATATACCGTTAAAAATTTATTATACGAACATCATAAAAACGATCAAGAACTTGACCATTCTGGCATCTATTCAATTGAACGTGAACAATGTAAATTCGTGTATATAGGGCAAACTATAAGGAAAATCTCGACTAGGTTTAAAGAACACAAATATCACCTAAAGAACAAACATATCTTCAATTCTGCAATAGCCCTACATCATCATAATACCGGACATAATTTGAATGAATCCAATGTAAAATGTTTAAAAAAATGTAATAGACCAAAGTTAAACATGTTAGAGGCTATAGAAATGAAAAAAATATTCACAACGTTTGTTAAACACAGATCTGGCATCGTTAGAAAACCCATTACTCAAATTTGTAAAACCTTTTGGTTATTGCTCCTCCAATGATACATGTTAATTATGTCAAACTCATTGTTATTTGTGGAAACTTTTTGTAAATTCCCCACCATAATACTCACCTTCCTCATCCTATACCTGTACCTTCGTTATGTATTTGCATACACTGATGATGATTGTTTGGCAATCGAAATGTATACATCTATAATTTAATTTAATAAATTTGTGAAGAAAAGTTAACCAAGTGTTATCATTTATTCAAACAACTTCACGTAACTCAACAAATAGAAATTAGAAAATGCTAGTGATAAGTAAAAGTTATATATCCAAAAGATAAGTGCTGCGTTTGTAAATAGTACCTACTCTACTGAAAAGTAAAAAATACCTACCTATTCGCATGAAATATTCTAAACATGATGAAAAAAATATGATTGACTTTATGCATCGATTTTAAATGCAAATGGAATGTACACAGTACATTCAGAGAGATTCGCTGTTTCGCTGCTAAATAGTTTTTCAAATGTATTAAATTTTATTGATTAATATATCATAGATACATCCCCTCCTTTCCAATATATGTTTGGGATCGCTCGTACAACTACTGGAAAGCGTGTGCGAAGTCCTTAAAAGAATGAAGTCTAAAACGGCCGCCACATTTTTCGGAATAGTCTCCACTCCACATAATATAATCTGTTTTCAGTTCTGTCTTCAACTAACCTAAAAAATACGGTCGCAGTCAAATCAGGCGAACAGGGACAATTTTAACCGAATATCTACCAAAAAATTACAAAACAATGAGGAATAAATGTGTTGTAGCATTGTCATGTGGAAGGAAACATTCTGCTGAATGATATATTTCTGGTATAATCCTGGAAATTCTTATCGAAAAGGGATCGAGAACATCTGTATAGAATGGTAATGCCGGAGGGTATGAATTCGCGATGAATCAGTTCCCTTCTATTGAAAAATACTATGAGCATCGCTTTCACTTTCTATCGATTTTAAAACTTGCATAACACTTGGACCCCTTTCTACGACTTACAAAATCCTTTTCATATGCGATTTGAGTAATCGGAAACATTTAAAACCTTGTAAATGTGGATCCCTCACTATTCACTATGGAATTATTTATTTGCAAAATATAATTAAATTTATAATACATTAATTAGGAAGTGAAGGAAAATTATTCCTAAGTAGTTCTGGTCTAGCAGACATTTGCACGTCTCACGTCTACAGCAACATCAATCCTGGAATTTTTTTAATGCACTATATGTACATCCACTACTATACATTTGTAGCAAATTCTACAAATAAAATCATGCAAGTATATCAATTTTCCATCATAAATCGGATATCTGTGAATATTTTGCAACGAGTATTCTTTTATTTGATTATATTTCAAATATAGATACGATGATACAAATTCTGGAGCACTGTAGTATTCAACTCATCAATTTTATCAGAAACATAAAAAAGCTGTAGCTATTGAAACAAAATTAATTCAAGATACTGCTCATGTTCAACCGCATACATCGAGCTACTTTTCATCCATCAAACGCATTTCAATTGTGCAGGGCCGGGCCGGACCGATGCCTTGTGGCGCCAGAGGCAAGTTTCAACGACGCCTTTTAATTTTTCAAAAAAACTCATATTGTTATTGATTAACAATAAAAGCAAGAACGAAAATTTTATTGAGCAAAAAAAAAACCTCATCTACATATTGTCATTATCATGTGACCCATCCCAATATTTTGAAATACCATATTCAAATTAATATGGCAACGAGTGCTAGAGAAAAATTATGGCTTTATTACCATGAAATTTTTATGTATTTAATATAAAAAGTCATTGAACATCAAGAACACAGAAAAAAGAACAAAACGTTTAAAACAGTAAAACATTTAAAATAGTAAAATAACGTTTATTAAATAATTATTTGAGCTGTTTTTACCACAAATAGCTTGATAGCATCTTTATAGTTTCGATATCTATTGCATCTATGGAAATTATGCCGTCGTTCTTGTGTTTCTCTTTCGAAAATAATTCTATATAATTTTTACTTTTGAAAAACTATGCACGGGCGTCCGCAGAAATTTATCTAAGAGGGGGCAAAATTTTAATTGTAGAAGATAAAATGAGTTATTTTTCATTTTATATATAATTAATATCTCCACCTTCCCTCTGCTTGGGGATCACTGGTGTATATTAGTTTAAAATATATTTTTATCGGAAAGAAATATATTATTGATAAGCTATATTCATTATTTTATTATCGTTGCCAACTTAGTTTCTTGAAATGGACCTTTTCAACAGAGTTGCCAACCCAAGAGAGACAAATTGTACATTAGGTTATCATATTTGTAACAAGATTATCGTACAATGTATAATAGTAAAATAATAATTAGTAATTAATTAAAATTAAATATACGTATATTAGTAGAATAAATTTTGAATAAGTAAATCAATCTAGATTATCTCTTTCTACCATGTGCGCGCGTATTAGTTTAAATGGCGGCTGCTACTGACAGATGGGTTGTTGCAATTGTACATTAGATTACTCAGATTTTAAAAACAGCTTTTGAATCTTACATTGAAAGCACTTTTGTAGTCTATAACGCAATACTACAATGGACGAACATTCACGCAACCTCACGAGTACCTCTGTACGAGCACGAGCGACGCCACCTTGCTTTTAATTTTAGTATAATGTAGATTTTTACAAAAATTTAACAAATGTATTTAATATATGAATTATCAGCTTTTCCAAGGGGGGGGGGGCAAGTGCCCCCCTTGCCCCCCCTCTGCGGACGCCCATGAAACTATGTTCAGCTTCATGCTGCTGCTTATTACCGGGAATATTAAAAGTATTCGTAAAGCTATAACAGTGTTTGGTAATATACCTACCTACATGGAAAATCATATTTACCAATAAAATTCAATTTTTATTGTGCATTTTTTAGTACCTTTGATAAAATTAGAGAAATATTTATTAGTTACTCATTGAGATTAATTGCAGATATATCGGCTTCATCGTCATCGTTTTTGTTCAAAATTTAAATCATCCAAAGAATTATTAGCTACGTCGTTTAAAATTGGAAAATTCCTCTTAAATTTTTTTCTCTTGTACTTCGCTTCGTATGTTATCGCTACAAAAAATGCAAACGATGTTAGAATGCTCAGTGGCAATCGAAGGATCTGTTGTAATTACATTTAATATAATTTTATAAATGGTATAAGTGCATTAGATTATTAAGAAATTTTTCAGCTGTTTATTAAAATTTTACATTTTAGTATGTCGTTTTGGCGCCTATTTCAATCCGGCGCCTGAGGCGGTTGTCTCGCCGCCTCACCTATCGGGCCAACCCTACATTTGCGAATATTTTGGATGAGCAAAATCAAGAAAATATATTTTTATAAGAATAGTTAAACAAGTAGAAATCCTGATAACAATTAATAGCTATAATAAATATTTTGTTCGTTTTTTGCGTTAAAAATGTGATTTTATATTAAAAGTGACAGATCATTGTTATTTTTGACACTAGTGTTAAAAGTGAATGTCAAAAAATGATTAGAAATACAAATTTAAATTAAAAAATAGTGTTTGTAGAAAAAATAGTGTATGATATACATATTAAAAGTGATATTATTTTGTTCGAAGGTTTGGAACACTCCGCTTTGCGTCGTGTTCCAAACTTCCTTCTCACAAAATAAAATGTCACTTTTAACACATATCATAAATAACTATTTTTATCGATGTAGGTATTTTATTGAATATTAAATTACACATGTTACATGCTCCGATGAATTATGAAAAAGAATGTTATTCAATTAACCTTGATGGCTTTGTTCGCCTATTTAATTCTTTTGATCAAGTTTTTATTGATTGTATGGCAGGGCAGCAAACATATCCTATCTTATATATTATACGGAGACAAAAATTAAAATCATTTTTATATCTAATCATTATTATAATCACATTTTCTTTGTTGTAATCAAAATTCTTATTTAAAAACTCTGTACGGATATAATCTGAGAAACATATTTTCATTTACCTTACTCTTGATACACATACCTAATGAAGGTTAGTATGACTAGATGTGAATAATAACATACAATAGACAACCATTTCATTGCTGTAATCAAAAATATATTTTTTAAATCCCTAAGGAGAGTGGGTATCTTTCTCATTAAATTATCTGCAACCTAATGCCTTGCTTTGTTATAGTGTTGTTTTTTTTTTGTTGTAATTGGTCACTTTCGTCACTGTAATCAAATTCGTTCTGCCGTGATCAAATCAAGCATTTCTTTGTTTTGATTAAAACTCTTTTTAACAAGAACCGGGCTAGAATAATGTTAGCGAATAATAGTAACAAGTAATTAATGTTTTTTTTATCTATATTTAAATTTTTTGACATTTTGAATATTTTTATGTGCAAATCACAGTGGAATATCTTAGTTTTTGTGTAGGGTGAGCCAGGGCCGGTTTAAGGATCCGCAGGGCCTATGGCACTACTTATCTGCGGGGCCTTTCCCAATATATATAGGTTATGGTAATTACAACTATAATTAAAATGGAAACTAGGTTGTGGGTTTGGCAGTCCAAATTGTACGGATTTACGTGAAGAACACACTTTTTTAATTTGTAAAGCTTATGGTTTTGCAGTGTAGTGTGCTTCCAACTACCCCGCCGCTATACCGTATTGTTTTTTTGAAAATGAAATTTCTGGCACATTCCACTGGTGACAGTTACAAGGTAATGATTCATACATTTTTGGTATCCCAAATGAAAGAACTTGGATGCGACAAAATATGGTATTAGCAAGATGGATCAGTATTATACAGTCTAAATAGTAGCAATTTTGCGAAAATCATTCCCTTATCGTTATTTAATAACACGTTTTGGTAATACACATTGGTCGCCAGGAGTCTTGACTTGACAGCCCCAAACTTCTTTTTATGGGGTTATTTTAAAGGAAAACTCTGGATCAGCTGCAGGAAAATATTTGCCAAGAAATCGGCCGAAATGTGATGGAAAATAAAGAGCTTGATTTGACATAGCGGACAAGGGGCCCCTTAGTCAATATTATTTTTGGAAATTGACATTCAATAAAAAAACGACTAAATAAATTTGTATGTTGCTACAAAAAATGATTAAATTCAAAATTTCGCAGTAGTAACAAAATTATAAATCATATAAATTGGGGCCTCTTTAGAGCCGGGGGCCCGACGGCAATGCGGGCCCTGCGGGCCCGTTAGTTACGCCACTGATTATCGGTGCTCGCTCCTTGGCTTCTTTGCTAGTAACTTAATAAAATATGCATTAATTTATTTGTAAATTTCAATAAATTGTCAAAATTATAATTTATATTATTATACACATTTTATGGGGTCTCGTGGCCGCGTACTTGAGTGTCAGGTCGCGAATCTGGGGAACCGGGTTCGATCCCGACCGACGCCAAATATTTCCAATTTTGAATGGCACAAAATTGACCCCTGTGGTGCACTCTCCACGCCAGCAATGAGTGCCCGTGAGGTAACGCCTGGTAAGCGCCCGCACGGCGCAAATATTTCATCATTACCAATATCTGTGCTCGTATCTGTGTACAATACACATTTTAAATTTTGTTTATCAAATTTTAATCTTTCTGTTGAGTCGACAATAAGTGCTGCCCTAGAGTTCTAGTTACGCCACTGGTTATTTGATACCTATTTCCAAAATACCGTAAAATTATAAACATCAAAAAATCACAAATAAAATGTCTCGTGAAGTAATAAAAAAAAAAACAGAAAAGTTCGATTTTGTCCTATGGAAAAAAAATCAGCGCGGGGCCCTATCAAGCGCGGGGCCCGCGGCACATGCCACATGTGCCACATAGATAAACCGGCACTGGGGTGAGCATATTTGAAATGACGAAAAAGAGGACGCCGAGCGAAGCGAGGCCAAAACCACAATTATATTAGCACAAATACTATTGACATTGGCAAAATAATATATAAATATTTAGACAGCTCCAGATACAAAATACATTTAGGAAAAAACTTACTGGTTAGGTAATTAAATAAAATCACAATGGGATCCTCCACTATTTTTTAATGAATTTTTTTATTTTGATTCTTTAATATGTAATTTATAAAACCCATTTGGATGTCATAAATTACTTTTTATGACATCCAAATGAGTTTCATAAAGTACATATTAAACAACCGAAATTGAAATTCCTGGACATGAAATAACGTACATTTTTTAAAAAAAGACCAAAATAGAAAAAATAGTCTAAAATACACGTTTCATAAGACATTTCAGCGCACTTGTCCCCTTAGAAAACTCGCGGCAAAAATGAAGCGTGTGCTAAAATCATTCTTATGAAACTTGTATCTTAATGTAGTAATATAAAACTGCATCTAAACTGACTTATGGTTTTAGAAAATCTTTATTGTTATTCGTTAATCCGTAATAATTTTTTTTAATCTTCTATAACGTAGATATAGGTACGAGATGATTTTGTTCTCAAACATGCTCATAAATGGATTCACATGTACGGAGTGACAATACTAATGATATTAATGTCTATTAGTAATGTCAATGATAAAAGTTTGTTGGGAATAGAAATCGTTTGATTTTTATCTAATTTGAAATCCGGAAATTTAAAACAAAAAACCCTTTATAAATCATTGCAATATCGCAGGAAGTACAAAAAAGAAATGAATTAAAACCGTTCTATAACTTTTGTGTTTTTTATATTTATGACGATTGTATAATGTTTCAAATTCATAAAAAAAGATTAAGCTACTCCTCATTTTTTGGATTAGTAAATTTTAATTTTTTAATAAGGGTTTTTGGGCAGAAAAATTCCGATTAAACCGAGTTTTTGTATTATCGTATGTTCCAAGGTCAGAAGTCACCAAAATTAATTTTTCGCGAACATCTGGCCTGCATTGCATTGTACGTCGTACAAAGTTATTATGGAAATTTTAGAAAATGTTATTATCTACTAGATCAGTTATATGCATTTTTTCCATATATTTAACCCTTTTGGAGATATAGCGCGGAGAACTGCTGTATGAACGAGCAATATGCATACTTAATACTTAGTCTTATAGGTTTTACTAGTTAAAACAGTTTACATTCGTCGAAAGAAGTAAATTATCGATAATTTTTAAATAATTTTTGTCAACGTTTTCTTACTAATTTTCATTTTTTCATCCATCATTCTAATCCTATTAAAGATACTACAACGCGGTTTGAAACTTTGAATTGACCAGGAAATCATCTTTCATATCAAGTATTACACAATTTTTGTCGATGAGCAAATAGGGAATTACTAACAACTTAAAGTCACATGAAATTCCTCAAAAAATTTTAACATCTGAAAATGTGCTCATTTCTCTTTTTTTCATCAACCACTTTCACACGTATAACGTACTGAATATTGTTTATCTTAATAGTGACAAAATTTTGGATAAGAAATGAGAACTAAGCCGATTTGCAGATGTTTTTTAAGGAGATTTAAGGTGAGTTTAAATTGTTTATTTAAAATAATTTACACTATTAAATACATGATAGATTATTAATTTACATATATAATTATTATTACATATTATTTCTTTAACAAATTATATACTTCGCCGTTGATTTCCTCTTACTTGAAGATAAAATTACTACAGTGAATAACCTATAACGGGCTAATGTATGATGCTTATTTTTTAGGGATAGCATTTACAATATGTGGTAGTTCAGAAACCGAGAAGGGAGAAAGTACGAAGATAGAATTATATATTGCCAATTACTATGGTGTGTGTTACGACATGCTTCTTTAAAGTGCAAGTATAGCTGTTAATAAACAATGTATGTTCCGTCTTCATTTCTCTACAGTATTTATAGCCTTAGTAGAGTGTACTATCTGACAGGGAAGTTAGTAAGTATATGAAATGAATGATGTCTGTGGTACAGACTCAGCAATAGATACAAGTGTCTAGTAAAATATGTCTACTACTCGATTCACGTATCACACATCCACGTATTCTATGCATACATTATAATACATCACTATTTTTAAAATAAATACTATTTAATAAAATACAACGTATATATTTTATTTTGTATATCTAATCTAAACCGTACATTCCCGAAGTTTTAGAAATTGGTATATCAAAAAAGTAATAAAACGTAATTATGATATTAGATATTTAATTTTGGTTGTAAATAGTGATTTAGAGTTTTGTATCTTAAAGTAATTTATCCACGCAAGTGAAAGATACTACGCTGAACCAATTTCGTCCCTACGTTAGTTATTCTATTCATGTGTGTGAGTTTTGTTTATCTGCTAAACTTTTTACGTGCTAAGAATAATCTATTCAGAATTTGTGTTGAGAAGTGTTAAGGTCAAAATTCAGTTTGTTTTACTTGCTTATCCTCTTCAAGTTTAAGTTAACGCAACTGTATCAGATTTCGCTGAAGTTTACCTTAGCTTTCAGATTCAGTCTCGGCTTCAGTAATATTTAACAGAGTTATAAGTCAAACGCTTGTATTACTTATTCACAAATTCCATCTTTCGCATATGATATCATGAGAAGGTACAATAAGAAATTTATAAATTCATTTAATAATACAAATGTTTGTATGCTAGAAACGTAATAATTATTATTTATGCATAAAGAGCATTATGACGATATTTATGCCATACGAGAACGTATTAATCACTGGAGAATATAAACCTTTATGCCTCATTGTGCACACAATACTTTATGTCAGAATTTCTTAATTACTTAAGACAGTTTTAGTAAAATGCATTCAATTTAAAACTAAATATCTAAATAAAATTTGAAAACACAGAAAGCTTCTTACTTTTAATAATATTAATTTGTTGATTACCATAGCTACTCATAATGTCTACGCGGGCAATTTATACTTCATAATGTATCTGGTATTCATGTCATTAAAAAACAATAACATACTAGAACGAAATAAAAACAATCGTTCAAGAAATGTCTTCGCGAAGTATGCAGGCAGCCCGTTTTTTATTCTGTTCCAATATGCTTTGTACGCAGTTTTTGATGACATATTTGTACCGGGCGAGCGTTTACATACATATAAAATTTTAGTGTGCTCTTTATTAAGACACTTTTTTAATTTCCTTTTATACTCAATTTTCTCAATTTTTTTTTTCATGGTGTCTCGTGGCCCCGTGCCTGAGTGTCAGGTCGCGAATCTGGGGAACCGGGTTTGATCCCGACCGACGCCAAATATTTACAGTTTTAAATGGCACAAAATTGACCCCTGTGGTGCACTCTCCACGTCAGCAATGAGTGCCCGTGAGGTGACGCCCGGTAAACGCCCGCACGGTACAAATATGTCATCATCATTACCAAAATCTGCGTACAAAGCAGATTGGCACACCCAGCAATGGGTAATATGCCGTGATGATATATTTATTTATTTATTTATTTTTATTTCAATTTTTTGAACGCTGCTAGATTTTGAATTATGAAGTCATAAATGAACATGAATACATACGTTTAAACATTGTTTTTTAAACATTGTACAAAAATTGGTCGGTTTTAAAAATTAAAACAGTAAAAATAAATTTCGGACCAAATTTAAATTTAAATACTTCACTTTTTATTTAAATATCTAAAGAAATATTACATTATCGTTCGTTTACAGACGATTCGATAGGAGTTCGTATCGATAATGTCACTGTGGAAAACTTTCCGTAAGATATCCGGCTGGTTTCCGATATTTTCGTTATCGATTTTAAAAGCGAACAAATGTGAATTTTATTTTTGTGAACCTATGCACAATATTTGAAAAACTGAATGTTTTAATGGATGTATTTATGACAATGTTATTGTTATATTATGTACTGTATTATTTTTGAACGTTTGTAGATCACGAAGATGGTATAAGTGTATACCGAAACGTCGGTTTTGTAAGAGTAAATGCCGTTTGATTGAGAATCTACACCATCACCATAGTCTAGAAATTTATGCACAAGTTTTAATTATTTCTATGTTATAATATAATACATTCATAATTTTCACAAATAAATAATTAATACATTTCTATTCCAAATTTTTAATAACAAATACCTGGACATAATTATAAAATAATCTAGAAAATATAATTTATATCTATTTTTTTAATTTTACGTATTTTTTTTTAATACGAATCACAATAATGGTAGATCACAGGCTTTTACGAAATATGATTGTATAAGTATCTTTTATTTTGACCCATTTTGTAATGTGCATGACTTGTTTTATAATTAAAGTCATTCATTTCTTGTGCCCTACTGCCTTAGCATCTAGCATTATGAAGTTAATATCTTTATTAATATGTTTTAGTGCTAGAATTAAGTTATACATAGTTTATTACGTACAAAGAGCCGAAACAGAAAGTTTACGCCTGCGGACTGTATTTCAGGCGACGCGAAGTGGAGAACCTTTATTCATCTAAGAGCGTAATTTTGTTTCGGCCTAAAGCATGTACTCGTACAATTTACGCAGAACTAAGACAGAACTAGTAAAGTTCATGAAATAATTGTTTTTGAATATACACAGATAACCTCCACGTAATTGGTAATTTTTATTATTGTAATCTAGATAAAGATTCGTATCATTACAGGGCGCTTTTGTTTTTTTGCAGCCTAGCGGGCGATAAAACTGACAATAAAGTTCAGCTTTCTGCCATGGTAACTACGACGTAAACAATACCTAATGATTCATTTGTGCGTATAATATAGTAAAACTGTGTAAATACGATCAAATGAAAAGAAATAAACGAATTCTGTGTCGTCTGGATAATAATTGGTTCTACAATATTCGTTTTTACTGTACTTATCTAGATAGAGTTTATATAGGTAATATTATCTTTTAATCAATATACGATATCAGGCACATAAATATTTTGCCGATAATATGATTATATGAATAAAAAACAAGTTTCCAATATAATATAAAAGTTCATTTCCATATAAGTTTTGACCCATTTAATTTTACACAAGTTTAATATAAAATGTATTAAATTATACACATTTATTAATATCAAAAACGCGAGTGCATGAAATAATGTGCACAGTGCACGAAATAATGAAGTCAGTGTACGAAATAATGCGCCCAGTGTGCAAAACAATGTGAACAGTAATTGAAACATACGTTTTATGGTTACGTAATTAATGAAATAAAGACATATTGCGCAAACTCAAATCAATACGCAATCATTAACTTCTTTTTGACTTTCTTAGAAAAACATTTTTTCTATAGCTGATGTTAAAATGTGCTTCTATCTACTCAAAAAAAGTAAATAAATTAGCACTTTAACCGCAAGGTTATATAAAGAAGCATTTCAATAGCAGGGGTAGATAAAATACTTTGGCCCAGTTGCATAAAACATTGTTAACTTTAATGTCGTTGTTAACTTTAACAATGCTTATTTTCCAAAATATTTTTGATACGTATCCATGGTTACAATGTGCATTTAAACACATGATCAGCTAACAACGTTTTATGCAACTGGCCCTAACTCTTATTTATTTACAAACAAAATCAATAATAACCCACATAGGTACATACTGAGATTTTATAATTGTGTTTATTTGTAGTTGGTATTTTTTTCCTTTAACATCTGCTATAGAAAACAATATAATTAGGTCGAGAATTAGGTATAAGGTTTTTGAATTTTATATGATGTAACAGGTTTTTTTCGAAATCATATTAAATTAAAAATATCAATCAAAAACTTACGTTGTATCCATAATATATGTTTTAACACTTAACTAGATATGAATAATGGTACCTAGCAAATATTGTAGTTCTACTGAGTTCTTGTTCGGACAAAAGCGTTTACGTTCGGATAATTCGAACAAGTTATTTCTTCTCTAGAACATGCGCATGCATAGTAATTGTCATGTACAATTACAAATTACTGTAAACAAGTAATGCAATACATTACAAATTACTAGCATATGAATTTAATGAAAATAGCATTATAAAATTACTTATTAAAATAAAAAGTTATGAAATTACGTAATTTCATTACTTGTAATGCATTATTGCCCACCTCTGATTTAAGTCTCAAAAGAACATGTAAATTGACTCGAGTTTAATAATTTTATTAAATTTATTGTAGAAGTAAATTTCTGGGCATGTATAAAACCGGGATAATAAAATTAAATAAATACGAGTAAATAAATAAAAAGTGATTTTGTTGCAGCAATGGACATTTCTTTATTATTAATCGGACAAAAAATACTCGTTAAGCATTTTTTTTGCTTATGTACCAAATATGAAACCTACACAGATATTAATTTCTATAATATAAGCTATCCGCGAAATGTCGACGTTTTCAAAGGACCTACTTTTTGTGTATTGCTAATTTATTTTCTTTTAGCTAAAATATGAAAATTTAATAAAAAATTGACAAGTATCAATGTACGCAAGTTTTTTAATTTAAGCTTATATTTAAATTCTAAATAACTCTCAATATTCTAATTTTTTTATTTATTTTTTTAAATATTAAGTAGTTATTTATGTAACAAGTGTGTAAAGTAGTACTTTTTTGGTCGAGTGCGATGTTTGAATTGAAGCACGAGACAAAAAATACTATTTTACACACGTGTTGCATACAATATTTTTCCTACAACCGAAATGGTATTGATGTTTCTCATAATACTGAGTGTACAGGCATCCAGCAGCTTCAAATACTGTTAGTACTCTTTCTCATAACTGTACAAAATGTAACTTAAACACTTGGAAGAATCTCAGACAGACTATGATTATTCTTTTATAATGTACAAATTGTACATTTAATTTAATATTAAAAATTAGGTTAGGTTAGAATACATGACAAAAAAATGTTAATGTTCTTAAAAATTAGATTAGTCTGTTAATATATTAAATAAATAAAATATTAAATTTGTTTCATTTACAGTGTAAATTCATATTTTTTAATAAATTTTATTACTTTCATTATTATTTACTACCTAATTATATACTTGACAGGTAAATTAACCAAATTTTAATGTTGCCTAGCAACGCTTATTTACTTTTCAAGCACTGTAATGACTGAAAAGTACTTTTCATGCACGGTTGTAGGAAAAGTACTTTATTTGAAAGTAAAAATAATATTTTGGCCACTATATTAAAAATATAATAAAAATCATATTTGTGAATTGTTGGCAATTTATTTATTATTATTCCGATTGAATCTATTTTATTATTTTTACCATTGCTTCATTTCGATAATTTAAATAAATACGAGGTTGGTTAAAATAGCAAAAAAGACTAATTTGAAAGACATAAAAATATGAGATGCAAATCACATATAAATGACAATACCAATAATGTAATAAATGATCATAATAATATAATTAACATCAATTAACAACAAATAAAATTAATTGTAATTTACCGTTGTACAAATTTTATATTTTTTCTATTCACTTATGAAATATTAAATTATAAATATCCATTTCAATGTTTCCATAGTAAATTTAATTAAAGGAACAAATGCAACGCGAATTTTTGACAGCAATGGTCTGAAGTCATAAGAACATGGAAATTGATTAGAATTTGTTGGGTATATTAAATTTACCATGAACCTAGTTTTAAGTGGATGTTTATAATACCGACCCTAAAAGTATTCAGAATATTAATACAAATTTGGCCATTTAAGACTTTTTCAATCACTCTATGGGTATGTTTAATTAGCAGAAATTAATTCATTAGTTTCATATCCGCCAGATGATATACTTGTATGTACATATATACTTTACGGAAAAAATTACTTAAGTTATAATATCTTTTATAAAGTAGGTACCTCCTATCTTATAAAAATTTCTAACTACTCCCAAACTTAATTTTCTATTAAAGTATCTACTTTTAACTTCTTTAACAAATTATTGGTATTTGTACATAATTACCTCTTTCCGTAAAGAACTAAAGCGCTTCCTCATTTATTATTCGGCATTGGAGAATCCTTTTTGTGTAATTTATCTTGCGGCGGGACTACCCTCTCAAATAACACATTTATAATCTTCATTAGTAAATTTATGTAAAAGCAGAGACACGCAGAAGGAGGCCACAAAATTTACAAAATTAACAACGTACCGCCCTTGTCCCAGATTACTCATTAAAAAACCGTTCAAATATTCAACGAATGTTTAATATTTTACAAAATTTGATTTGTCTTTTCTATATAAATTTCTAAGTAAAATGCGCAAATTATAAAGAAAGAAGATCAGAATTCTAATTGGAATTTTCAGAGAAATTATTTATAAAGAATATGATAATTTAAGTATAATAAATGAAGCATCAAGACAGTACTTTTAAACTCATTTAATTTCTAAATAATAAATACTTTTAAAATTGAAATACGTTTCTACTTTGCATTAATTTTTACCTTCCGTCACCTTTAGGTAAGGAAGTTATTGTCTTTGGTGAAAAATTTCGATGATGAGTTTTGTACGAATAAGCACGTTTTAGGGTCCCTAAAATACTATTTTTACGATGTCTGTATGTGTGTATGGATGGATGGATGTATGAATGGATGCATGGATGGATGTATGGATGGATGGAAGTATGGATAGAGGTATGGATGGATGGATGGATGGATGTATGAATGGATGGATGGATGAATAAATGGATGGATGTATGGACGTATGGATGTAGGGATGAATGCATGGATGGATGTGTGGATGGATGTGTGGATGGATGTGTGGATGGATGTATAAATGGACGTAAGGATGGACGTATGCATGGACGTATGGATGGATGTATGGATGGATGTATGGATGTATGCATGTATGGATAGATCAGTGGCTGGATGTATAACTGCATGTATGAATGGACGTATGGATAGATGTATAGATTAATGTATGGATGGATGTATAAATGCATGTATGGAAAGATGTATGGATTAATGTATAAATGGATGGATGTATGGATGGATGTATGGATGGATGTATGGGTGGATGTATGGATGGATGTATGGATGGATGTATGGATGGACGTATGGATGGATGTATGGATGTATGGGTGGATGTATGGATGGATGGATGTATGTATGGATGGATGTATGGATAGATGTATGGATGGATGTATGGATGGATGTATGGATGGATGTATGGATGGATGTATGGATGGATGTATGGATGGATGTATGGATGGATGGATGTATGGATGGATGGATGGATGGATGTATGGATGGATGTATGGATGGATGTATGGATGGATGTATGGGTGGATGTATGGATGGATGTATGGATGGATGTATGGATGGATGTATGGATGGATGTATGGATGGATGTATGGATGGATGTATGGATGGATGTATGGATGGATGTATGGATGGATGTATGGATGGATGTATGGATGGATGTATGGATGGATGTATGGATGGATGTATGGATGGATGTATGGATGGATGTATGGATGGATGTATGGATGGATGTATGGATGGATGTATGGATGGATGTATGGATGGATGTATGGATGGATGTATGGATGGATGTATGGATGGATGTATGGATGGATGTATGGATGGATGTACGGATGGATGTATGGATGGATGTATGGATAAACGTATGGATAGATGTATAGATTAATGTATGGATGGATGTATAAATGCATGTATGGAAAGATGTATGGATTAATGTATAAATGGATGGATGGATGGATGGATGGATGGATGGATGGATGGATGGATGGATGGATGAATGGATGGATGTATGTATGTATGGATGTATGTATGGATGGAAGTAGGAATGGATGCTTGGACGGATGAACGAATGCATGTATGGATGGATGTATGGATAGACGTATGGATAGATGTATGGATGGATGTATGGATGGATGGATGGATAAATGGATGGATGGCATTTTGATTTTTCTCTTAACTTAGCTACTTTACTGTCATCATACTTAACCGCCAGAAATTTACGTGTCTCCTATAATAGTTTCTATTCACAACCATTTATTGCCGCCTCTGGTGTACCTCAAGGTTCTAATCTTGGTCATCTGTTGTTCAATTTATTTATAACATAGTTACTTGTTTAAATTACTCTCAATGCCTGCTCTATGCTGATGACTTAAAACTCTATGCAGTAGTTAATACAGTTGACGATTGTTTAAAACTCCAAAATGATAATAATAATCTTTTAACTTGGTCATTCAAGGCAAAATTGTTATTTAATACATCCAAATGTGATATTATGACATTTTCGATGAAAAAGTCTCCTATCATCCACAATTATGTAATGGATAGTTCTGTGTTATCTAGAGTTGCCGTAAAAAGGGATCTTGGGGTTCTATTTGATCCAAAATTGAATTTTTCTCCTCACATTAATGACACTGTTTCATGCAGTTATAAAAACCTTGGATTTATTGTACGCAATTCTCGTGATTTTCAGAACTTAGCAACCCTTAAATCCCTTTTTAATTGCTTTGTGAGAGGAAAATTAGAATATTGCTTTCTTATCTGCAATCCTTTATATAAAAACTCTGTTAGACCGATTGAAGCAATACAATGTAAATTTACCAGATATTGTTAGTATAAACTTAAACAAAGTGCTACTTACTCTGATTTTCATTACAGTTTGGCTTTATCTACTTTTAAAATGATTTAACTTGAAAACAGACGTATCATACAATCTTTCTTGTTTATTTACAAATTGCTAAACAACATTATAATAGATTCCAGTCTTTTATTTCAACTAAACATTTTTGTTCCACGGTCACATCATCCTAGTTACAGGGTAATTTTTTCCTATAAAACTCGTAGGACTAATTATGAATTCAAAAGTCCTTTACGTCGTACATGTTTATTATTCAACCAATTTTGTAATAATCTTGTAGAAATTGACATTTTTTCCGATTCGATGTCAACCTTTAGATAAAAGATATTGGAATATTTTACAAATCATTGTTAATTAGTTAAAATTTGATTCTACTCATTACTGATTATATACCATTGTTGTAAAATGGAGTAAACGACTGATGATGTTGATGGGAGGAAAAATAGCAGGAATGCAGTCTAAATTTGTTTATTGTTTAGTCTGAGGCCAACGTTTCGCTGCCACTTACAGCTTCATCAGGGCCCTGATGAAGCTGTAAGTGGCAGCGAAACGTTGGCCTCAGACTAAACAATAAACAAATTTAGACTGCATTCCTGCTATTTTTCCTCCCATATACCATTGTATTTGTAATCTAAATATTACTCTGTAATTGGGAACATTTGTTCCTGTTGAGTACTCATAATAAATAAATAAATAAATGTATGGATGGATGTATGGATGGATGTATGGATGGATGTATGGATGGATGTATGGATGGATGTATGGATGGATGTATGGATGGATGTATGGATGGATGTATGGATGGATGTATGGATGGATGTATGGATGGATGTATGGATGGATGTATGGATGGATGTATGGATGGATGTATGGATGGATGTATGGATGGATGTATGGATGGATGTATGAATGAATGTATGGATGGATGTATGGATGGATGTATGGGTGGATATATGCATGGATGTATGGATGGATGTATGGATGGATGTATGGATGGATGTATGGATGGATGTATGGATGGATGGATGTATGGATGGATGTATGTATGGATGTATGGATGGATGTATGGATGGATGTATGGATGTATGGATGTATGGATGTATGGATGTATGGATGGATGTATGGATGGATGTATGGATGGATGTATGGGTGGATGTATGGATGGATGTATGGATGGATGTATGGATGGATAGATGTATGTATAAATGGATGTATAAATGGATGCATGGATGGATGAATGGATGTATGGATGGATGGACCTATAGATAAATGGATGTGTGGGTTTATGTATGGATGAATGTATGGATGGATGTATGGACGTATGTATAGATGGATGTATGGATGGATGTATAAATGTATGTATAAATGGATGGATGGATGGATGGATGTATGGATGGGTGTATGGATGGATGGATGGATGTATGGATGGGTGTATGGATGGATGGACGTATGGATGGATGTATGTATAGATGTATGGATGGATGTATGGATGGATGTATGGATGGATGTATGGATGGATGTATGGATGGATGTATGGATGGATGTATGGATGGATGTATGGATGGATGTATGGATGGATGTATGGATGGATGTATGGATGGATGTATGGATGGATGTATGGATGGATGTATGGATGGATGTATGGATGGATGTATGGATGGATGTATGGATGGATGTATGGATGGATGTATGGATGGATGTATGGATGGATGTATGGATGGATGTATGGATGGATGTATGGATGGATGTATGGATGGATGTATGGATGGATGTATGGATGGATGTATGGATGGATGTATGGATGGATGTATGGATGGATGTATGGATGGATGTATGGATGGATGTATGGATGGATGTATGGATGGATGTATGGATGGATGTATGGATGGATGTATGGATGGATGTATGGATGGATGTATGGATGGATGTATGGATGGATGTATGGATGGATGTATGGATGGATGTATGGATGGATGTATGGATGGATGTATGGATGGATGTATGGATGGATGTATGGATGGATGTATGGATGGATGTATGGATGGATGTATGGATGGATGTATGGATGGATGTATGGATGGATGTATGGATGGATGTATGGATGGATGTATGGATGGATGTATGGATGGATGTATGGATGGATGTATGGATGGATGTATGGATGGATGTATGGATGGATGTATGGATGGATGTATGGATGGATGTATGGATGGATGTATGGATGGATGTATGGATGGATGTATGGATGGATGTATGGATGGATGTATGGATGGATGTATGGATGGATGTATGGATGGATGTATGGATGGATGTATGTATGGATGGATGTATAAATGCATGTATGGATGGATGTATGGATGGATGTATGGATGGATGGATGGATGTATGGATGGATGTATGGATGGATATATGGATGGATGTATGTATGGATGGATATATGGATGGATGTATGGCTGGATGGATGGATGGATGGATGTATGTATGGATGGATGGATGTATGGATGGATGTATGGATGGATGTATGGATGGATAAATGGATGGATGGATGTATGGATAGATGTATAGATGGATGTATGGATGGATGGATGTATAGATGGATGTATGTATTATTAATTAACTTGTGACATAAAAGACCTGTGTTTTACGATTGATTGATATTTAAATGTATTTGCTTATAAATATAAAATTTTCATTTTGTACCAAGTTTAATCGTGATCACAAGCCTACTTCATGTGAAGAACAGCTTCATATGATTTATTGACAACACGTACCCGTACACATAAATTGTAGAGAATTACTCATGTCCATATAGTGGTTGGAGTCCAGTCGGAGTCGGTGACGATTCACAACATGGGACCAATGTTGAGATCGTGACAAACATATTTGTTAAACAGCATGCCTCGTAAAAATAAATGCACAGTAACATCCATGGTATTTGCACTATTGATTTGCAGACAAGCAATATACCCGTATGCGTGGCCTCGTTTTAAAGGTAATACGTATTACTCTAGTTCTGTAAGTGGGAGGTTAATTACATAACCACAATTGTTTTTTTACAAATTGTCTCATCTAATGATATACGAGCCCCGTCCCACTTTGAATCAGCTATTTTACTTACGTATAATGCAGGTAGTCTATAACGATAAAAATCATAACTTAAATTATCGATATACATAGTACAAAATCAAAAATATGTAATTATTTTAGTGTAACCAAAATAATACATTTACCAGTAATAATTTACGCCATATTCAGCCCAATTCTGTAAGAAAGTTGTCAAATGAAGTTGCTTGCTACCAAGATTGCTAAATTATAAAATTTTAGCAACTCCGATAACAACCTACAGAAAATTAACATTCCGGAAAAAGTGTGTTAGCAACCTTGCTAAAAAAGTTAAGTTAACCACTAGTGATTCAATAACGCAGTGAAATTAGTCACTTGTAAGCTACATATCCTATATAGACTGTCTTCCACAATCTTTTGGCCACGCAAATTCAAAATATATAAAACATTTTCAATCAAGTAATCCTGTATAGAATAAAACATTAAACATTAAATCCTTCAAAGAACAAACAGAATGTAGGTGTTCACTGAGATGAATTTATCAATGTTTATAGTCTTGGCGGAGCTTCGTAGGCAAACATATCCAAATAAAATGGAAAATAAAATGTAAAACTATATTCTGTAAAAAAAATATATTGCTGAAGATGAAGGCCATTGGGCCTTCGAAACGTCAAAAAGTGTAATGTGTCAAAAATAAAAACCTAGCCAAAAAGGCTGAAAGAAGTTTATCTCCTAAAAGTCTACACATCAAAAAGAAGGATTCAAATTAAATTTGTTGGAAGAATATGAAATAAAAGCAATTAAACACAACAAGAAACTTATAAATAACCAAACAAATATTCATCGTTCGGAAATCTTGGTACAAAGGTATTTCTAGTTGTATCTAGCGTTAATAATTTATCACCACATACCTGAATTAGTGTTCGTATTGTATGTTCATCAGTCTTCTGACAGTACCTGGTGTAAGGGCAGAAATTGCATTAACGAATATGAATTAAACGTTATGAAATTTAGCAGGGTTAATTATTCACAATTTCCATATAAACTGTTTCTTACTCT
Source organism: Harpalus rubripes (assembly GCA_963082715.1). Classification (NCBI taxonomy): domain Eukaryota; kingdom Metazoa; phylum Arthropoda; class Insecta; order Coleoptera; family Carabidae; genus Harpalus; species Harpalus rubripes. The sequence continues at coordinate 33,786,067 of OY720450.1, forward strand.
TATACGATCAAAATCATTTAGGTTACTGGTATCATAAAATTGATATTATTCCAACATTTGTTGCCTCCTATGTACATTGGTCCATATGAGAAATAATCGTAGGCATTTTCAATAATTTCATATAAAATATGTATTTATATACTTCTAACTCCTTTGGCAACATGCGAAAAGTTCAAAAGAAAAAAGCCTGCGGGTCCATTACCATTCAAATACGAAATAAAATTCGAAGTATATAAAAGTTACTAACCATTTAGCCTAGAAGATGTTGCCAGAATAAGCAACCGCGTTAACAACTAGTTACTAAAATGTAACCACTTACAAATTTATAGAATACGAAATGTACACAAAGCAGTTAAGGTAGCAAGTCGCGTGATATTTAACCACTTTTTGAGGTTGATTAACGTTAGCAACCTCCTTACAGAATCGAGCTGATTGTCAGGTTTTAGTAAATAAAATATCAGAAAGACTTACGGCAGTTTTGAGAAATAAGAGGCGATGTTACGTATCCAACTACGACAAATAATATTCTTATGTAGTTAAGTGTGTTTGAGACGATTCGACCATTAAATTATTATCCATTGCATTATGTAGACACTCGTGTAAACGTATACTAATCCGAACCGAAGGGGGCAGAGGTAGCCAAAGCCAAGTGCAATTGCAATAGGTGTGGCAGCGGTCGGAAATTATATGTGAATACGAATGTTCTCGTAGCCGAGTGTGCACATATGGGAGAAGGAAGAACGCTCCAGAAATCCGGCAATAACTATATAAACGATGAAATAAACGCAACAGTACAGTATTCAGTTGGAATAGTATAATGGGAGCATTGATTGTATGTTTATGATTATTATGTTCATTTTTATAAATCGTAGTTGTTAAGTATTTTAATGTTACAGTAGCATAAATATGTTAAAAGTAAATTAAGTAAATAAAAAACTAGATATTAATTTCCTTGAAATAAATAAAAACGTTACATATAAAATTAACATATCGATTTTTGGTATAATTATGCAAGTAAATGTTTAATATGTAGTTAAAATTCAATGTATTCGTAAATATAGACCTATCTTTATCAAAATAAAAAGAATAATTACGAATAAAATTTTCACGATAAATGATTTTTTAACAAATGGACCAATTGATGGGTAAGGCGGGGCCCGTATGTGTATAATGAAAAATACCTACCATATATTTCTATATTCAAAATCAATGTAATTCATTCACCATTGGTTATATTTTATAACTTTTGGCAAAGGTCTTATAGACATTTACAACTTTTTTGGAAAATAAACCATTAATTTTTGTGCGATACTTAGAAGACATTAATTTTGGTGTCTGTATGTATAGTATTATATAAATAATTGGATAAATTCACATTTATTTGTACTAGATACGAGAATAATATTTTTGCCATAAATTATCAGTAAAATACGTTAAGGGAAGTTTATTTTTAACGCATAAAGTAAAGTAGACATAAAAAACATGTATGTAGCATAAGATAAAATTAAATTTTTCCGAAAAGTTTATAAATTTAACAATTGTTATATTTTTGCTGTGAAATGAACGTAAAAATAAATTGCAAAATTTAGATTTTCGCCTATATCTAGTGACCTACGGATTATTTCTCAAGTAATAGGGCAACTTTTTTTAAGATATGGTTTAATTTAGATTATCAAGAAATATAAAGAATTTGAGTGAATTCTGTAGTTAAACATTTTATTAAAAATTGTAAAATTAAGTAATACTGATTAATAAAATAAATAATATTCAACATTCCAATATTTGCAAATATTGTACATTCTTGCATACAATCATTACAATCATTTTACAATCCCATGATTGTACAATCTTTTGTATAAAATTGAAAGAGTGATTCACCCCTCGATACCTACTTAATTATAAAGTAAAATAGTGTTCAACATTGTATTATGCGTTAATTTCTATTATAATTTCGTCATTATACTTACAAAGGCTTTTTATCTATTCTGTTATTATATTATATTTTACGTTATACTGAATCGTAAACGTCTTGTTACAGAGCTCTGTCTCTAGTGGCAAAGTAAAAATATTGACGAGCTGTTAAAACCATAGCAACATGTATACAGGTTTATTTATTTATTTCGCTTCGCCATATTTTTCCAGACTATTTCGATCAAATAGTTTAATGTATTGTGTCGTAGGTTCCAATATATATTTTTTAAAAATTATTTACGATTCAGTATATCATAAAATAATGTACAATGCTCAACCGTTACCCGAAATTTACGTGCTCGCACGGATAACAAGCTTGCGTCTCTCGCTCGTTAGGTACCGTACACGCCCGTAAAGTTCTGAGTAACGGTCTTGCAATGCAAAGTACTATTAAAGTTATTTCATGTTTTTCGAATTTTCAATAAATAGCCGCTTGAAACAAATTATTGTTTTATAAACAATTTAACAAAAAGTACTTCTTCACGGAAAATATGGATAATAGATTTAATAAAATATTAGGTTACACTATATACTATTTAACACATATATTACCTTGACAATATCCATATCTGTTATTCCTATTTGTAAACACTACACCCACTGTCATTTGCACTTATAACACTGTATGATTTACAAACTTACAACTTAACATAACCCGAACTAAATTCCACGTAGATTAGTTAGTACTCGCCACGTAAACATCCGGCGACGTTGCTGAGCGACGCTATACGCGCCGCGCTCTCGCACAAACAATCGACGCTCTCGGCGCCGTACGCCGCGACGCTCAACCAGTCACGTGGTCCGCTGGAGTGGGAGGGGTAGGCGAAGATAAGGATGAGGATGTACAAATTAAAATTGATGGCTTTATAATTATTGACATACGGTTTGCAACTACAAAAATTATGTGCACAATGTATATATTTTAGTAAGCTAGTGATTTATTATCTTATAATTCTCCTGACATTTACAGTGAAAAGTATTTTATTCTAGTTCATTTTAATAAGTATACATAATAATATATCATGTGCTAATACCACCGTTAAGGTGAATATAATTTATTTTTATTTTATAAATAATTTTAGTAAATAAAAAAACAAACTGAATATGGAATACATACGAAACGATAGTGAGTGCATTAAGTGACGGGTTGTGGTTTTAACAGCGGTTGATATGCGACTGACGCTGAAGTCAAAGCTAATTACATTTATATTTTGTAAGCAGCACATGTCTAATATGGTGCATTCTCCAGAACAATTTTAGGGTGCCATTAAAGCCGTATCCCTTGATACAACGTATTGGCGATTTATTGCTATTAACAGCAACATTTGCTAATAAGTGTGACAAAACATCGCGTGTTAGGCATTTACAAGAACATTTTTGAACCTTTGGTTTGTTTCAAAATGTTAGAATCCACTGGGTAAGGAAGGGGGCAGCTTGCGGTGTAAAATTCCTTCCTGTCGATATCTTAAGCATACAAATATCTCAGGAAGTATTTCAACTATTCCAATATAACAATGTCTCATCATGTATAACTATCAACATTACCTGCAGGTACATCTTGTATTTTTTAACATGAAACAAATAATAAAATCACAAGTTCCAAAGGCTCGAAAAGAAGCAGTAGTGTGCCATACATTGTCCCTCGCGTCATCCTCTTTGTTATAAGGAAAATAATTACATAATATTCAAAATATTTTATTCTAATCCTTCATATTTATAATTTACAATAACAACTGATATTCAAAAAATTAAACAATCGTATGCCTACTTAAATATATTACATTTTATATGTCACATGTCAATTCTCCTTTTAATTAATATTTTTGACATTTTTGTTAACAATTCCTAAAGATAATAAATGTTTTGACATAATTTTATCTGTTACGTCTTTCGTTAAGATGTCTGCTAGTTGTTCTTTCGTTTTCACATATTTCAATGCTTTTTTCTACTTCTTCTAGTCTGAAGTGATACTTTCTATTTACATGCTTCGTTCTTGATTTCTGGTTAGGATTGTGTATCCAATCTATGACTGCCTTGCTGTCTGTGTTGATACAGATTTGTTTAGTTGCTAAATTATCTTCATTTGATTCTTCAATGAAATTTTATAGCCATCTTGTCTCGGAATCATTTTCACAAACTGCTAGTAGTTCAGCCTTCATCATGGATAAAGGGACTAATTTTTGTGTTGCAGTTTTCCAGTTAATTAAAATATCACCCATTTATGTTATAAAACCATGAAATACCTTGCTGTCTTTTCATCATCCAGAATCCGTGTAAATATTGATATCGCAAATAATAGAATTCATTTTTAATGTTTTATTTTTGGTACCTTGCAGAAATCATAATCTTTGGAATCCACACCAAAGTAATATCTCGGGTCTCAACAAAATTGTGATAGTTTTCTGACAGAATAAGAAATATCCGGCCTCGTTCCTATTGCCAAATATAATAACTGTCCAATTGCTTCTTGATATTTTACCTTGGATGCACGATTTACATATTATTAGATTTCCTTTTTATTTACTTAAATTTCTTACTGCTTGATTTGTATTCAAATTATGTAGATATTCTTTGCTAATATGTCCTAATCGTTTTTGCCAAATAGTTATATTTTCTTCTGTACGGGAACATTATTCTTAATGGTTTTCTTTTTGATTTTATTTCAAAATAGTGCTATACATTTTAATAGAAAATTTTCCTTTACAAATTATCATTTCATATTTATTATAAATGAATGCTCCGTCTTTATTTAATAGTACAGTATTACCCTTATTTACCAGATTTGGTATTTACAAAATATTATCTCGAAGCTTTGGTACATAAAGGAAATTTTCTATTTTGACATTTATTTCTTCATCTTTATTCTGCACAGATGCTTCAATAGTTCCTGTTGATGCAGCTTTTATCTCTCTTCATTCTTCAACTACTTTAATTTCTTTTTCTTCTGGATAACAGTCTTCTAACCTTTCTTTCGCTGAAGTCATATGTGAAGTACCTGCTGAATAAATACCATTTTTGTTTATTTGTGATCTGATTCTCTCTATTATCATTTGCAGTATTTTCTTCAATGAAACAATTTCTTGTTGGTGTAATTATTTTAGTTTCTGTTTGAATTATTTGAATTATTATTCAACAACCAACAATATTTTTTGATATGATCGAGTTTTTGACAATGAAAACATACTTTTATTTTTCCTTTATTCTATAATTTGTTTTAAATGCATTTGTGTTTTTTTTTTATTTTCGTTTCATACGCAAATATATAATGTCTCGAATCATTAAAAGTAATATCTTATAAATTCACTTTTAGATATTATTTTTCCCAGAATTATTAAGTCTTTGTAAACTTTGAGCTCTTGTAAATTATACATCTATAGTTCCATTAAATTTCATTTTTAGTCTTGTTAATTCCAATGTTATCCATTGTTATTTTATTCCGTTGGACCTTCAAATCTTTCTTTCATTTTGCTCTATAATTCTTTAGAATTTTCTATTCCCTTGTATGCTATAGCTAGTTTCAGCAATAAATTCAGGATAAGAAAAGTGTAAGCTTTTTTATTCTTTTTTGACCAATCTTTTTATTTCTTTATTCCTATCGACGAACTATCTTCTTCATTTAGTTCCCCTGCTTCAATAACATCCTCTATAAGATCTTTCGAATCAAGGAGGGCTTCCATCTTGATACTCCATATACTATAAAACGAAGGTTCTATTTTTAAATTGAAATTATCCATTTTCTCTAGTGACTTTCTTGAACAACTAACTAATTTCTCATCAACTAACTAACTACTAGACGATAAATGACGCTCTGTTACCAATTGTAAGAAAAATACATAAAATTCAATATATTTAATTCAAATCCTTCATATTTATTTTTTACAATAACAACTGGTGTTCAAAATATTAAACAATCCTATGCGTACTTAAATATATTACATTTTATATGTCACATGTCAATTTCACTGACAAATATATTAATTAAATCCTTTATTTGTTAGTGTGTGAGTGCGTCATCAACAGAGTAGAATACGTACGCGTAAGACGGCGACGGGGGTGAAAGAGCTAATGTGGAATCAATTTCTTACAATTGAAAATCTTGTCTAATTCGCAGATGTCAGAAGTTGCTAACATATTCAAGTCATCCAGCAGCCATATTCCAGCAGGAGAAGGCCAGACCACATGTTGTAAATGTACAGACGTTTTTTAAGCAATACAAAATTCAAATGAACCCACGGGCACCTCTTTCTCCAGATCTATCACGTATTAAACATTCGTATGATATTTTAGAAAGAACAGTGCGGCTTTTTCTAATACAAATAAAAAATTTGGAAGGTTGATGGACAGCAATTGAAAGAACATGAAATGAAAAATGGCAGAGTATTTTTCAAAGTCTAAGTAAAGAGCTCTTGACCAAAACAACCGTAGTCCAAATATTGTAAATACAGGGTGGGGCAGAAAAACCTATCCGATTTCAAATCCCTTTTTTCCAGAAGAGGGAGCAGGTAGAATAGTGGGGTAAAAACCGTTAGAAAGCCGGTTTTATGCCATTTGTCAGTAGTCAACATGCCTTGGTCTGGTGAACATCGTGCTTTTGTTATTGAGCGGTTTATCGAATGCGGCGGTTCGATAATTGCTACACAACGTGCTTTTCGAATTCATTTCGGACTCGGGCGTCATGATCCTGTTCCACATCACGCTACGATTAAAGTGTGGGTGTCAAATTTTAGACAGACGAGTTCAGCATTGAAAAAGAAGTCGCCTGGACGTCCCAGGACAGCAACAGGACCTGAAAACGTGGCCAATGTGAGAGCCGCGATTGAACGTTCCCCGCGTCGTTCGGCGCGAAAACATTCGCTCGCTTTGGCGATTTCCAACCGCAGTATTCGGCGCATTTTGCACCGGGGCCTCAAAATGCATCCCTACAAAATGGTTGTTGCACAGGAATTAAGTGAAAGGGATTTTGAAACCCGTACGAACCTGTGTCGCGATCTCCGAGAACTCCCAAACGACGATGTTGTGCTCTTCACGGACGTAGCCCATTTTCACCTTTGTGGTGCCGTTAACAGGCAGAATTTTCGATATTGGAGTGACGAAAATCCTCGAGAAATCCATCAGGAACCCCTCCATAGCCCAAAAGTGACTGTGTGGTGTGCTCTTTCCCGCCTAGGCGTCTGGGGGCCTTACTTTTTTGAAGAAAATGGGCAAACCGTAACGGTCAACAGCGAGCGCTATTGTTTCATGCTGGAAAATTTTCTTAGACCCAAAATGGAAGAAAATGGCGTGGAAAATGTGTGGTTTCAACAGGATGGTGCAACCGCCCACACATCGCGACGATCAATGGACATTCTCAGGGAACTGTTTCCCGGTCGCCTCATTTCCCTGAGAGGTGATCTTGGCTGGCCGCCGCGCTCACAGGATCTCACTCCATGTGACTTCTTCCTTTGGGGTTACCTCAAATCGAAGGTTTACCAGCATCGACCAAGGACCCTTCTTGCTTTACGAATGGAAATTGCTCGGGCAATTGAAGAAATTCCTGTGGAAATGACGGTGAAAGTCATGGAAAGCTACCGCGAGCGCCTAAATCAGTGTATCCGCTCCCAAGGACGACATTTGAGTGATGTGCTTTTCAAAACTTAAATTTAAAAATGGCATAAAATTTGCGATATGTTAATAAAAAATTTTTTTGACAAGTTGAGTGGTTTTAATTTTATAACGTTTTGAAATCGGATAGGTTTTTCTGCCCCACCCTGTATGAGTTACGTACAGAGACATGTACTTTTAAGGATGCAATACAGTTTGGTAACTGTTTTTCGCAACATTTTTTGTTAATTTCTCTGTTAATTATAAAAATAAATTATTATTATTTTATATCATTGTAAAGCTAAAAAAATTCTCTTTTCAATAGCGTAACTTTCCAATATGGCGTCCATATAAAAATTAAAACTTTGATATCAGTCCTCGAAAACCAACATTGACAAAAAAATTGAGCATCGCCAGTCGAAAGAACATAAAAAAAGTGCCCTAAAGATGTGCAAACCAAAATCTAGTATAATTTCACACTTCGAAGTTATTTGCAAAAATAAAAAACTGCAAAATTTACATTTTCGCCTAGATCTAGTGACCTATGCATTTTTTCGCAAATAACAAAATACCATTAAAATGGTCTCCTAATGGGGCAACTTTTGTCTAATTTAACCAACCTCGTAGCTCTTACGGTTCTCGAGATCCCAATGCATTCGTACCTTAAATGGGACACTCTGTATACAAAGTAGCCATTTGCTCTCTCTTTTGTCAACGCAAAATGTCACTTTGCCGCTCTAGAGTGACAAAGTAGAAAAACGCTCGCTCCTCAAATTTCTAACTATACAATGTTGAGAAATGTTACTTGACTACATTCTTAATGGAAACGTTTAGTAAGGAATTAATGACACTGTAGTTATACATTACCCACTTACATAACCAAACAGAATGTCGCACTGCTGTGAAAATAAAATAGGGCATTTATTTACAAAAACGAAAGTATAAAATGCTTAGATTAGATTGAAGCAATAGCTCAAGAAGAATGGAAAATACCGATAAGTAAAAATAAATAAAAAATAAATTTTTGTAATGGTGGAGGCCCCCATTGTGGCTACTGTAGAAAAAATCTTGTGTATGTTTCGAGCGCAAATGGACATTGTCGATTTTGAGAGAATGCTTCGCCCCTGCGTCGCGCGGCAACAACCTCTCAATCGACAATATCCCAATTTGCGCTCTTAATACAGAAATAGCTATTAAATGTTATTTTTTCGAGATTAATGTTATTATAAAAAATAGAGATTATTAAATTTTCTATAGACTTCCATTAATACTTTTTATATATATTTTTATAAATTCCAAATCATCACTCTGGACGATATTAACATGTGACGGTCACGAGCCTATATGATCTTGGAATCATCTGTCATAATATATTGTTTTGTTATTTCATTATTGACAGTATTGTATTTTGCTCTAGTTAATAACGTGTAATTTAATTATTCTTTTCAGGTATGTTTAATCATTTATTTATAATTGCATTATTGTTATGCTTATTTAATTCTTTTCAGAATAATAAAATCAGTTATAGAAACTAATTTAGAAATTAAATTACATAATTATTAATTCAAGAAGAAGATGGAGAAGGAGAAGGAAAAATCTAAATTATTTGTGCATATAATTAAAAGAAGTGAAGAAGATTACGAGTTGGTTGGTCTATCTGTAGATAAACAACTATGGTATATTTTGCCAGTTGAATACCAGGATTTAAAATAGCATAAAGAATTATGTGCTAAATCAACTATTAAATGTACGGTTTCTGCGATAAAACCAATTAATGGGTATCGTAAAGTAGGAGTAAGGTTAGATGAAGATTTAAAAGGGGAGTATTTTGATGAAGATGATAACCTGTGTTATAAGAATATTCCATTAGAAGAATAATAGTACGGTAGATACCAGGTCGATTTTTAACAAATCAGAAGACGAGATTTTTTTAATTAAGAGAATAAAAGAATTAGAAACCAAATTGAATTTGAATGAAGAAGTAAAATTACATGAGGTTGAAAAAAAATTTATACTAGATAAATTTAATAAAAAACAGAATCCTATAGAATGGTTAGAACAATTTGAAAGTGAGTGCACTAGGCACAAAGTAAATAGCGCTACAAAAATGATTGAAACACTACGTTTCTTTGTAGTAGGACCGCCTAAAGATTGGTATGAGGCAAATTTGAAAAAAATTGGTTTAGTAAATTGGCAAGAATGGAAAAATACTTTTCATACAGTATTTGTAGATAAAGGTTGGTCAAAGATAAGAAAAGCATATAATTATAAATATTTAGGTGGTTCATTGATTGATTATGCATTAGCCAAAGAAAAATTATGTTTAGAAGCTGAAAGTAATAGTACAGTCATTTCAAGAATCCATATGATTGTAGTAGGACTACCATTAGAAGTACAAGACAAACTAGACCGAGAAGAGATAACAACTATTGAAAAACTGTTTACAGGACTAAGAAAACTAGACGATTCATTTAATATAGTAAAGAAAGATATATCAAATATAAGTGTAAACAAGAAGACAGACAAACTAAAGGATAAATATGATGAACAAAAGAAAAAATTCAGCGATACTTTTAAGAAGCCCTGTTATATGTGTGAATCTCTAGGATGGCCTAATCGTTACCATTCGACAAATGAATGTAGAAACAAAAAACTATATACGGAGAAGAAAAAGGTTAATTTAAATGAAGCTGGTTTTGATAAAAATATAGATGATATAGCAGAAGAAAAGATGAAGATAGCAATAGATAATAAATCTTTAAACTAAAACGCCCGGAGAAATTGAATTCATTGATTAAGATAAATATACTAATAGATAATAAATTGAAAAAAAGCTGTTTATGATAGTGGTTCTAACGTTAGTTTAATAAACCAAAGAGTTGTGGATCTTTTAAAATCAAGTTTAATAAAACATAAATAAATAAATAAAATAAATAAATTTATAAAATTATCTAAAATTTAAATCCTAGAGCCTACGTTTTAAACAAAAGAATGCAGTTATTCGAATGGATGCAACTGACAGATAAATGTCACTATCAAAGAACTAAACATTTCAAAATAATATTAGTAACGTTTTAAAAAGAAAAAATATTCATTTATTCATTACAACGAAACACACACAACACGTCAACTTCAAAAAGCCGTAAATAAAAAAACTATTTTGCGGATCAAGTTGAAAATTGACACTTACTATTGTGATACATGAAACAACATCATAACGAAATATTTCATTGATATCAAAGTATCCTCGTATATATATATATATATATATATATATATATATATATATATATATATATATATATATATTTATTCTTTAAGTCGAACTTTTATCCCAAATATTTAAATTTCCTTTCATTTTCAAAGTATTTATATCTCCCTAAGTCGAATTTCTATAACTCAAACTGATATTTCAATAGTAAGTCGAATCTTTCAGGGCAGTTCCTAGTTACGGACAGTGTTCTTACAAGTTTAGTGACAATTAGAGTTTTCTTCCGTCTAATACTGTTGTGGAAGTGCACCTCTAAAATGGCAAAGTGAAATTTAAATTGCGTATCACTTGAAGAAAAATGTTTATTAATCACCGAAGTAGAAACAGGCGTAAAGAAAAAAAGGATAATGCTGCACAATTTGGTATTCCTCCCAGTTATTTTGAAAAACAAGGATACATTTGTAGAAAAAATCAAGGACTATGGTGTTGGCAGTATAGGCAAAAAGCTTACAACGTTTTTATATAATGATATTGACGAAGCTATGATTAAGCGGGCAACCACTGCACGAAATAAAAATTTATCTCTTTCGGGAACCATAATTAGAAAAAAAGCTCAAGAAATAGCTTTGGGGCAAATAGATTTTTTATCTAGTGTAGGATGGTTAGATAAGTTTAGAAGAAGGCATAATAGGTGATTTGTGGTGAAAGTGCTGCAGCGGATTTGCAAACTTTTTTTCTATTGAAAAGTTAAGAACATTTATAGAATCTAGGAAGCATGTTCCTGACTATGTTTACAAGTCTTTAAATTTTGTGATAGAAAAAGAGAAGTGGTTTTCTAAAACACAAAAAAATACCGATTACTTTGAAATAAATAAATAACTTTTTTCGTGAATTCTTTGTGTATTATAATTATTATAAATAACTTTTGTCGTGTATTTTTTGTGCATTTTATATAACTCGAATTTTCCGTAACTCGCATTTTTTTCTTGCTTCTTAAAATTTGAGTTAGGGAAGGATTACAGGTTGCTATTTAAAAAATAAAAGTTCATAGTCGTATCTTGTAAACCTGACTTTATAAAAAAAAATACCTACATCTGCATCAAGTAGTATATTTAAAATAATAAAACTTTTATTTAAGCCCTTTTGTCTATTACATATAATAAAACAAGTTAAAAAGGGGTCGTCTTTCCAGACTCACTCTGTATATCGTTTTAAATAATAATTTCAAATTTAGGAAGGGGGAGGAGCGGTTTTAGTCTATTGTATGAGCAGAAATAACGCCGTTTTGAAACTTTCTCCACCATTCTTGTTGTTGCTGTAATGTGCTAATGTGCAGAGTCCATGAGTTTAGAGAAAAAACTGTCGCACAGACCAAAACTTGACCGGGCAAGTACAACTTGCGAAAGTAAGGATGTTACGATATTGTGATAGGGTAACAGCTGTATGTAGCGTATAGGTTATGGACATAAATATGGTCAAAGATATTCCATCAAATGGCTTTTGGGCGAGTAATTATAATCGTATATATATATATATATATATATATATATATATATATATATATATATATATATATATATATATATATATGTTTATGAATATTGTACATCTTAAATGATAATCATAAAATTAATAACATTTAAATATTATTCAGTTAAATGTTTTTTGAGCGAGTAATAATAGTCAACATTTGCAGGTTGCGCCAATTGTTTTTTTTTTTAAAGCACGGACTCTAATGGTTTTTATCGCTTCAGTACATAAAATATGAATAACGCTCTTCATTGATGTAAGTGCCACTAATGCCACCATTTTACACTACTGCCTTGCCCGGCCCTTTTATTTAGCATGTCAGATTAGTGATATCGGCAACTCTTCGAACTATTCCTATCACTGTAGCCAACTCGTTGGACTATCTCGCGTTGTTTTAAATTTTAGCGCACTTTTAATTTTTTCATTTGAATAATGGTATATTATTAAAATTTTATATTATTTAACAGTAACTGTATGCTGCAGTGGGGCTAATTCTGTAATTCAGTGGTTAATTTTTTAACCAATCAAGTATATTGACATATAACAAAAAAGGGATTTTAGGTAGTCAAATCATTATCTATTGAATAAAAATTTTAACCAGTGCTTTAAAATTAACTACCGAGTTAGAGAATAGGGTCCAGTTTCTCATAAAATTGTACCTTAATTTTTACATTCTTCTGTAAAAAGTTATTAAACATATTTGTAAGACACTTAAATTTAAAAATTTCAATACTTTGTGAATAATGTATTTGACTTAATAAATACTTAGGTATGCTCTCTAATTTTAAGTTATACCTTAACATATAAATTTATATAACCCATTCTAGTTATAAAACAATTAAAACTTTAAGTTTTATTATTATATTCCACGAAGGAATATTATCAGTGATACCCATCTCAGCAATATTTAATAAATTTGATTGAAAATATTTTTAAAAAATCTGACGTTGCCAGCATATTACGTTCAGTCAGTTCTATGTATTTTGTATAAATTTCATACAAAAAGTTCCTTGCATAATATTTTTTTACACAATACATCCAGGCAGCCATACAGAAAGTTTCTAGCAAAAGATTCTATACTTGCAGTAAAATTATAACACAAATATCCTATCAATTGCACTTGACATTGACACCTTTCAGAATCAGAATTTTCTTAATATAGCAGCTGTTTCCAAAGTTATGACATAGCTGGCTAACTTATGAAATTTAATTTTTTTATAAATTTCTATCTCTATATATCCATTTATTATCAAGTATAAAATTTTATGACATTAAATGTGAAAAAATGATATTATTTCAAGAAAATTTTAAATACGGGTACTTCCGGTTGACCAATTATAACCGAAATCTAATCAGCTCTTCATATATATGTAACGAAGAAAAATAAGAAACAATTATAATTTTTGGAATTGTAGTATTAGAGTTATCGCAGACGAAATTTTTGACACACACACACACACACACACACACACACACACACACACACACACACACACACACACACACAGACATATGCACATACACACTCATATGCACACACATACAGACATCATCTGAAAAATAGTAATAGTATTCTAGGGACCCTAAAACGTGCTTATTCATCAAAAACTCACCACCGAATTTTTTGACTAAAGACAATACCTTCCTTATCTAAAGGTGATGGAAGGTAAAAAGTACCTATCGTAAATATTTTACTTTAGATTATTTAACTGTTGTTCAGGTTAGCATTATGATTTAATTTTTATATAAGATGGTAAATAATTATATTGATTATTTTTTTAATGATTTTAGTTTCCAATCGTATAGCAGGATTTTTCATCACGCGTTTCAATCTGTCCAATCAGATTATTATTATAATGGGAAAAATATACTTACAATATTATAATAGGTCTGTTCATTTCGCTACTTTGCGTCTACGGTTTACTGCCGCCTCCATACAAAGTATATGGGCGTGGCAGTAAACCGTAGACGCAATAGTGCGAAACGAACAAACCTAATGAGAATAATTTATAGTATTTTGTTTTTGTTTACTGACGAGTTTCCTAGTTTTGACAGCTGTCACCAGTTTTGATCCAATTTAAGGAAATGAATCAAAATAAACGTTTTAGTTCTGCATCTGTGGAACGAATTGACGAACAAATTACAGCAAATGCAAGATAAAACACTTTAATTAGCAACAATTCAATCTGGAAGCACTCCAAATTATTTTGTGACGTTAGGCGTTACGAACTAGTACAATATACTCCTGTCACAAAATTGGTACACATTTTACAAGACTGGATATTCAATCTGAAAAGGTGTGATGGTGAAGACTATAAAGAAGCGGTGATTAAAACAATGTGGAACAAAACCGCTAAACTTATTCAAGATTTATATTATAACGAATTTAATAGGTCCCTTTAAAGATGTGAAATTTAATTCCTTACGAGATGATAAAAATACCAAGCGCAAAATGTTACAAAAGAAACCCGAAAAAAAAGCATAGTTGTGCAACTTTATCTAAAGAAGAAATCATAGAGATTATAAAACGCTGTGACGAAGAGACGCCATGTGGATCGCAAAAGAAATTTTATCATATTGCTACATATGAATTAGCATGACGTGGGGGAGAAGGTTCTCAATGTTTAGTGCATTATTTTAAATAAGAAACGGACAATGCTGGTAAAGCTACGTTTCCAGCTCTTAACATAGTCACTGTTTTTGTTATTTGTCATAACCTTGAAAGTTTGTCATACGTATAATGGCTTGAGCGTTTCCAGCTACTGTTTTAGTCTTTAGTCTTTGTCTTTGTCGTAGCGCATAAACACAAAGTTTGCATGCTACATACTTTCGTCATAGTCTTTGTCGTTGTTCTGTTGGAAAGAGATAAGTGATGTAAGCGCTATCTCTTTTTATGTTGCGCAGTAGTTCTACGCGTTGTATCTGTCATTATTTTGGTGGTTATGTTATTATTTTTGTGTTGAGATAATATAAATATGGACAACAGAAAGAAAAAAAATCATATTTTTTACATTATAAGTACAAATAAAATTATATCATATCTTATGGATATACAGACAATATTGAAATTTTAAAATGGAATATTAGAAATATTGTGGCTCGTTCACCATATTAATTTCGTGCTTTATTTCAAATGTTATTTGGAATTATACAAAATAATTACATTATTACTTAGTTTGAGTAATGATTACTACTCATCATTAATATCATTAATAACTATATAATTTTTGAAGCATTGTAAAGAGTTTTATATATGTGTTCCTTTTTTGAGTGAACAAACATTATAAGTACAAAAACTTAAGACTGTGCTTATGTTAACAGCTGGAAATGGCTAATATCTTCTAACAAAAACATAAGACAAAAACAAAAACAAAGACTAAAACAGTGACTATGTTAAGAGCTGGAAACGTAGCTTAACGCTACTGGAAGAATAGAGTATAATCCGATCTTTTCGAAAACAACACAAGGTGGGGCACAAAAGTGTGCTAATAGCACCACTGTGCGTCTCCATATACCTAGCGTGTAACAGTTGTGGCCGGAAAATTTGCTATCTGAATTCGTGAAGTGGTGGGGTAGGAGACCTACGTTACTGTCAGTTTACATCTGTTTTCTGTGAGAAAGTTCTTCTTATTAAAAATGGGGAAAAAGTGTTTTGTGCCGAACTGCAAAAGTGGTTATGCATCGAACAATGAAAAAGTGACAATATTTAGTGCACCAAAGGACGAAGTATCATTAAATTTGTGGCGGAACGTAATTCCAAGAAAAGACAGAGTGCTTACTTCGGAAGACTTCGTTTGTAAATAACATTTTGAAGAGGAAGATATCATCAAGGAGTGGACATGCGGTGCAACAAATGTAATCGTTTTATATACTGTTAAGAAGATATTCTAATAATTTTTGTTTTTATATAAATATTTTTTTGGTACCACTGCAGCGAGATAGTTCAACGATGCATAACTGACGGTATATCCAAATTGCTGTAGCTATTTAAATAATAAAAATAATAAAAGAAGGAAAATTGTCAAATGTGACATTTCAAATTGATATGTTTGGGGGTTATAATTAAGGCACATACACCATACTGAATATATAGATAGATTACTTTATTACACACACACTGTATTTTATGGAATGCCGTTTTAACATTTATTCCCACATTTTAAAACAGTCGCACAAATTAATGTATCGTAAAAATAAACTCTCATTAAAAAGAAAGATTTAAACTGATTGTTGCATTAAAATGTTTGTTGATAATATGATTACAAATTTTTCAAACAAACATTTTAAATCAAGAGACAACACAAAACTTTCTTTTTAATATTAGTTTAATTTTATGTTTGTTCAATTTATATGATTGTTGATATTTTCTAAACAAACGTAAAAATTCCAGTATCGTAGAAATGAAGTAACATTTATAGGAATGAATTAAATTGACCCTTTATTTTCCTGACACATGAATTAAAACGATTGTTTATTTCTGTGATACTTGAATTAAATTGTTTGTTTAATTCTACGATACACGATTTAATATGATTGTTCATAATTTTAAAACAATCAATTTAAAAGGCAGTGTCATATAAATTCATGTATCGTAAAAATAAACTCTTATTAAATGAAAGATATAAATTGATTGTTGTATTAAAATGTTTGTTGATAATGTTGTAACGTTTTTATTTATCTGGGTTAAGTGTAAATACTAGACAATTATTATTAATTAAAATAAAAGTTTATTATAACGATAAATAGGTATTAAATATAATTAAAAGATGATAAATATAACAAACACTACGATTAAACAAATATTAAACACTAATTAAGACTAAGAATATTATAAGACACTTAAACACTAAGATTATTTATTTAAACAATATATAGCTCACTTATTTATTTATACAACTATATTTATTTATGTTTAGCACTCGTCGACTATCTGTTTATATCACCAACTGTTTAACACGCAACGCTGATTTATATCAGACTGTCCAGTATCTTCGCTAACGGTGCTTATATACCCTAGCCGAAAATTCGAGAACTCACTGGAACACTTCTAGATAAAACACAATAGGTTACATCAACCACGTAATTAAGCAGGCTCCGACCAGTCGGTTGCGTCATCGCTAACAATAGACACTCGCTCGTCCCTGCGACAGCGACGGGGACAGAGGCGGTAACAGTGGCGGCGACGGCGGGCACTGCACATTACAATATAATTACAAAATTTTCTAACAAACATTTGAAATCTTCAGTCAATACAAAACTATATTTACAATAATTCTTTCATTCTATAATATTGGTTGAATTTATATGATTCTTCATGTTTTCCAAACAATTGTAAAAATTCAAGTATCGTAGAAATGAAGAAACATTTATAGGAATGAATTAAATTGACTCTTTATTTTCTCGACACGTGTATTAAAATGATTGTTTATTTCTATGATACCTGAATTAAATTGATTATTTAGTTCTACGATACATGAATTAAATTGACTTTTGATAATTTTAAAACAGTCAATTTAGTTGCGCCGTCGTGACTATTTCAGAAACTATTTGCAATTTGGTCATTCTTCCTCAGATGGCTCCAAATATTGTAGCTTTGTACAGATCTCTGTAATTTTAAGTTATTAGTGAGTGACACTTGTCATATCAAATGAAATAAAACTTTTAGCAAATACTAGTTTTGAAAAATTATCTTCGCTTAATATATATTAAGCACTAGGCAATGGATGTTAATTCTGCAAAGCAAAAAATTCGCTACAAATTATGCAATTCAAATAGTATTGTTTGACTATGAAAAGTAAAAGTTTATTAATTAATATTTAATTGTTAATATTGTTCCATTGAGTTTTTTCTGCGATGGTAAATGTATCCTTGCTTAGCTTACTAATACATAATTTAATGAATTCAATAATTATAAAAACTTTATGACACATGTCAATCATGCCATCTGCCAAACTTAAGCAGTCATAGTGCTCATGACATTCTGTAAATAGCTAAAAATGATTAGGTACTTTTATTATGCCTCTCTTTCGCAAACGAAACGCATACAAACAATAATTCAGTATGGCATGCCGTTCCCACAAATATTATTCTTGTGTTATAATTTTTTTTCTCTAAATATATATTTAAAAATAAATATTTCACGTTAATATAAATCTACTGCATAAAAATTATGTATCAGTGAAATAAAAATAAATCGCACGTAAAAAAAATATATATTAACACTTGAAAATTTTTATCACAAAATAATTTTTGTATGTACGGCGTGCCGTGTGTTGATATATAAATTTGAGCTTCTATGTTCGGCTGATAGATGGTACTTAGGGAGAACCACAGAAATAAAAGAGAATCAGAATAAGCTGATAGTTATTGGGAGCACTAATAGATGGCGCAAGTAAAAAATTGCGGGAGTATATAAACGTTTATAGTATAAATAATATAGATCAGTGTATTTGTCAATATTTTTGTAATATAGTGTATTTTATATAATACAAGGACAGTATTTATAGATACAATACAATGAATGTTAATATAATATGACACTAAAAATTTCCAAAATATATAAATATGGGCAAATCTATTTTAATGACCAGTAAAAAAATTGCTGACTGAAATATTTAGAATAGACAGATTGGTGTTTAAACTAAGCGTCGGTTATTCAATCACTGATTAAGGCCCGATATTTTCAACCCCGGTTAAACAGTTTGTTACCTGTCAGTTAAAAGAAAAACAAAACATCGTTATTATAGCATAAGTAAAAATTATTCATTTGTCAATTTTTCGGTGCCATATTGTTCTTATAACTGACAGCTAAGTGAACAGTCTATTTAACCGGCGATGAAAATACCGGGCCTTAAGCATTAATTAAATTAATCATGATAAATTTATTATTATGATTCGAACTAACCGGTGATTGAAAATTCGGCGAGTAGTTTAAAAGCTAATCTGTCTATTCTAAATATCCCAGTCAGCAACTTTTTCGTTGGTCATTAAAATAGATTTGCCCGTATTTAGATATTTTGGAAAATTTCAGTGTCATATATTTAGATTCATTGTATTGTATCAATAAATACTGTCATTGTATAATATAAAATAAATTTTATTATAAAAATAATGGCAAATACACTGTGATCTATATTATTTATACTATAAACATTTATATACTAATGTATTTATTATAAATATACTTAATTAATATTTACAAATTGTTATGTATATTCAAATCAAATATTATAAACAATACTTCATATTTTATGGCGCTGTATATAAAAAACCAATATTATTCATAATTTTAAATACTTGTAACTACCGCAATTTTTTACTTGCGCCATTATTAGGGCTCCCAATAACTATCAGCTTATTCTGATTCTTTTATTTCTGTGGTTCTCACTAAGCACCATCTATCAGTCTAACATAAAAGCTCAAATTTATATATCAACACACGTCACGCCGTACACACGAAAATTTTTTTGTTATAAAAATTTTCAAGTGTTACTTAGATCATATAACTTAAGTTAACTTAAGTTATATGATCTAAGAGGTGTTAACATATATATTTTTTACGTGCGATTTATTTTTATTTCACTGATATATAATTTTTATGCAGCAGATTTATATATTTTAACGTGAAATATTTAGTTTAAAATATATATTTAGAGAAAATAAATTTTATAACACAAGAATAATATTTGTATGAACGGCGTGCCATAATTTTGGACTTTTAGATGCAGTTTTTAATTCTGACCATATTTTGTATTTACACATTTGTTCTAAAATTAATAGGGCAGTATTTATAGCAATATGAAAATTTTACCATTGTATTTTCTATGGTCCACAAAAAGTAGACACTCGGTATGTGTATGAAACCATAAAAATATTTTAATCTCATGGGCGACCATTTCCGGCGTAAATCAACTTTTTTGATTTTTTATCTAAAAATGGCCACTTTATCACTATATTTCGTAGAGAATGGAATCGAATCTTTCACAGATCACCTACGTAATTTTTAAGATAGCTGTAATTTATTAATGACGCCAGATCATGAAGATGAGTATCGATGGAGTCATCTTATCTTTAAAAGGATAGCCGAATTGCAAATACTTCTAGAAATAGACACAACAGCGCTAATTAAATTGATAGGTTTAAAATTTTCAACAATCATATTAAATCATGTACCGTAGAATTAAACAATCAATTTAATTCAAGTATCACAGAAATAAACAATTGTTTTAATTCATGTGTCATGAAAATAAAGGGTCAATTTAATTAAATCCTATAAATGTTACTTCATTTCTACGACACTTGAATTTTTACGCTTGTTTAGAAAATATCAACAATCATATAAATTGAACAAAAATAAAATTGAACTAATATTAAAAAGAAAGTTTTGTGTTGTCTGTTGATTTTAAATGTTTGTTTGAAAAATTTGTAATTATATTAGCAACAAATATTTTAATTCAACGATCAGTTTAAATCTTTCTTTTTAATGAGAGTTTATTTTTACGATACATTAATTTGTAGGACTGTTTTAAAATGTGGGAATAAATGTTAAATTGGCATTCCATAGTATTTCTACGCAAACAGACGCAAACAGGCTGCACAGCGCCTAGCTTTCAATGAACATGCGGTTGTATGCCAACATCAGCCTAGTGACATTAAAATATAACTAACACAATAATACCATTTATTAATAACATATAATAATATTTAATAATGTCACAGATATTATTTTGCGTAAGGTTATTTTTATTAAATTTATTATGTTTTCTCTCTAATTAGCTATTTAGGTACGTAACCGATGCTGTTGGATAAGAGCTACATTTAATGATACTGGTATTCACGTATTTTATTTCAGTTTATTTCTAGATTTCAATGTGAGAACATCGATATTATAGTGATTCAGGTGAGAGAGTTAATCTAGCACGTGTATGGTTGTGAGTGTGCGTGTGAGCAGTACTGGGTACTGTAGTGGCCGCATCGTGTGAACCCGAGGGTCGCCAGCGTAGCAGCAGGGAAGGCTGTAGTGACTTACATCTGGTGTCGCCAACGGCAGCAGCAGTTAGGGCTGTAGTGATCTGATCCAGTTGGTTAAGAGGAATGTCTCCGGAGCACCACCGAAGCGGCAGTGGTTCCGTAGTGGCCGCTCGTGTGAACCCGAGGGTCGCCAGCGTAGCAGCAGGGAAGGTTGTAGTGACCCACATCTGGTGTCGCCAACGGCAGCAGCAGTTAGGGCTGTAGTGATCTGATCCAGTTGGTTAAGAGGAATGTCTCCGGATCACCACCGAAGCGGCAGTGGTTCCGTAGTGGCCGCTCGTGTGAACCCGAGGGTCGCCAGCGTAGCAGCATGGAAGGCTGTAGTGGCCCACATCTGGTGTCGCCAACGGCAGCAGCAGTTAGGGCTGTAGTGATCTGATCCAGTTGGTTAAGAGGAATGTCTCCGGATCACCACCGAAGCGGCAGTGGTTCCGTAGTGGCCGCTCGTGTGAACCCGAGGGTCGCCAGCGTAGCAGCAGGGAAGGCTGTAGTGACCCACATTCTGTGGTCGCCAGCGTAGCAGCAGTTAGGGTTGTAGTGATCTGATCCAGTTGGTTAAGAGGATTGTCTCCGGATCACCAACGAAGCGGCAGTGGTTCCGTAGTGGCCGCTCGTGTGAACCCGAGGGTCGCCAGCGTAGCAGCAGGGAAGGCTGTAGTGACCCACATTCTGTGGTCGCCAACGTAGCAGCAGTTAGGGCTGTAGTGATCTGATCCAGTTGGTTAAGAGGATTGTCTCCGGCAGAGGTTCCGTAGTAACTAGCGGTACTGCCCGTAGTTGCCAACATGTGTGTACGGTGTGTGAATGCCTGAACCTTTTGTAATTGATTGCCTCCTCACTGAGTGTTTCTCATGTGTTAATTCTTTTACAGAAATAATCACGGCGTGAAGGAGGATTCCGCGTGACCGGGTTCGGCCAGGCGACGGTCATCTAGATTTGTTATTATTTTTGTATTAATACTGTATATACCGGTTTGGGTGATAAATGTGTTTTAATATTCTAATTTTCAGCGCTAATATTTAATCGTCATTTATAACAATAATATATAAATACATATCACAAATAAGAAATATTCCAATGGTGAGGAAGACAAAAGTTTAAATGTGGACGATGGTACGTTATACATTTTTTTTAAGTATTTAATTAAAAATTAATAATTTAAATGCAGGTTTAAACTTGAATGATCCTATGTCTTCTACAAGGTCTTTAGAGTCTATTATTAATTTATACTGGACAAACATTAATTTACCCAATAATTCATGGGCAAAATCAAAAATGCATGGAAGATGGAAGCAATCTTCTGCAAAATTATCATTAACAGTCTCTTCATGCCACAAAACTTCAGGTTCTTCTGGCCAAGGATGTTTTATAGAAAATTGAAGGCCTTAACAAGTAAAAAGTCTATTGACAAATTACTAAATCATCGAAAGCAGATCAGTAGATTACGTATGAAAGTAAACTCACTTGCAAAAGATTTAAAAAAAATGTGAAGACATCAGTAATATAAATGAGATTGATTTAAATATTAAATTAAATGAATTAAACGTACCATCAATTCAAATAACTATAAAATGTGAAGTATGTTCAGAAAACTTGAAAAGTAGAACAGATATTACAGGACAAAACTATTACCAGCAGTCGAATTTAACTAATTTAAAAACAGAAGTTATTTGATACATCAAAATCGTGTTATTTAAAATTTATGTCCATATATAGAAAATATATTATTAAAAAATATAGAAAATCCCTATGTTTATGAGGAAACTGTCTCTTTTGTAATTAAGAATGATAAATTTGCTTTTAATTGTAATGTTGATTGTAACCGCCTTGTTCAAGAAGAGTCAACCTTAATAAAAATCCTAAATCTCAAAGTGAGTGGACCAGACTGATGTGATGCGTGGCTGAATAGAGGGTCAATCATTACTGGACACACCTCTGGGCACCGGATCGAACCCAGTTGTATCCAGACCTTACATCCGTATAGCGGGGCCCTGCGGAGGCGGACCACCCTTTCCCTAGCTACTCGTGGGACTAGCATGGATCCTCTCCCCACCCCCTCCCCAAACATCCTACCTACCGTCTCAACCAACCCGACTTCCGCGGGTGAGACAACCACCCAGCAACTGGCTAGGGCTTCCCTTAGGAGGAACAGGTCGGGAGCTGAGAAGCGGCCAGGGCTCAAGCGGCGTCCCAAGTCTAGGGATCGGCTGCTAGTGGCACAGGCCAGAAGGAAGGTGGAAGGACTACCACTGGAGAGGGTCAGAAACGGCCCCTCTCTCAAGGTAGTACACCGCTTAGCGCCCAAAAAGTGACAAAGAAGCCAAAGGTCTCGGACCTTAGGCCTCAAAGTTACGCCTGCGCGGTGCACAGCAAGTTGAAAGTCGCTATCGCGAACGGGTCGTACCCGAATAGCAGACTGACGGCTAAGCAGGGCGCCGCCATTCAGGGCAAAATAACGGAAGCGATGCTGGAGATCCCGGAGGATTCTGGGTTCTTCCCTCGCTTCCATGACAACTATCTCGCGGAGGGTGCCCTTAAGGTGACCTGTGCGGAGAACGAGTCCAAGAACTGGTTGCGAAACATAGTTCAAGGACTCGAAAACCTTTGGAAGGGCGCTTCTCTCCGGTTGGTGGAGAGAAAGGCTCTCCAAAAACCCCAGGGGGTTTCTGTGCTCGTTCCAGGACCCGCGAGGGAACCTAAACAGGCCTTAAACCTGCTTAAACGAGGAAACGAAAGCTTCCGGATCGAGAGGTGGCGGGTCTATGACCAGAAGGGGCCAGTGCTTATTCTGGGAGTGAACTGTGATTCCTCGAAGGCTTTGAAGGCTGTCGATTTCCGACCATTTTTCGGGATTTTCAGGGTCTGTGAAGGTGCTCGGGAAGACCGAAAAGAAAAACGAAGCGGAACCCTCGACCACTCATGGCTGATAAAGGACTTAGCTTTATTCAGAGTAACTTGCAACATTGCATCGCTGCCTCTGCTGTTATCAGTCGTCAGCTGACAATGTTGCACACAAACATATTACTGATTCAAGAACCTTATGTTGATAAGGGGTTGATTAAGTGTATTGATACCCATCTTGGGACACTGTATTACTGCACCAATGACTCACGCCCAAGAACATGCGTTTATGTCGCAAGATATCTAAATGCATCGTTGTTGCCAGATTTCTGTTCTAGAGACCTTGTTGCGGTCCTGGTTCGTTACAAGGCAGGGGAGGAGAATCGAAATGTCGTAGTATGCTCCGCCTACCTACCCTACGATTCAACTTCACTTCCACCCTCCCAGGAACTGGCGGAACTGATAGAGTACTGCAGAACCAAGAAGCAAAGTCTAATCGTAGGTTGCGATACGAACTCGCACCATACTGCATGGGGGAGCAAGAACATCAACCCGCGCGGACAAGTCCTTCTCGAGTACTTATCAACCACTGATTTAGAAATTATAAATCGAGGTAGTAGACACACGTTTGTCACAAGTAGACGAGAGACCATGGATTTTACTCTGTGCTTTTTGGGCATAGCAAGTGAAATAAATGACTGGCACGTTTCTATGGAGCCGTCCTTATCTGACCACAGACATGCCTGTTTCAGGTTGGAGGCCGATAAAGTAACGATCACATACAGGAACAAACGAATCACCAACTGGGACTCATACAGGGAGGACCTCGCGAGAAGTGTTAGTGAAATTCCTGGCGAATGGAGAACCGTACATGGTGTAGAAGCCGCCCTTGATGTACTTCAACGGGCTATTTTGACATCGTACGAAGACAATTGTCCTCTTAAAGCAAGAAAAATAAACAACCAGGTCAACTCAGAGCAGAAACACGACGTCTTTTAAATAAGGCGTCGAAAACAAATACCAACGCAAATTGGGAATGCTACAAACAGGCCCAACGCAGTTACAAAAGGACCAATAGAGACTCTAAAAGGGACTCTTGGAGATCTTTCTGCTCGGACATGGAACCCATGCTCAGGGCGGCGAGGTTACAAAATACTCTTACAAAGGGATCCTAAAGGCAAATTAGAGTTTGTTAAACGACGTGATGGTTGTTATACGGACTCAAACAGAGAAACTTTGGAAATTCTACTCCAAACGCACTTTCCCAAATGTACAGAGAGTACCACTACTTCTGAAGGAGACACGTATCTATTATAGACCTACCAGAGAGGATTGGCGGATCTCTCGAGAAGTGGTAAGCTATAACAAGGTATGCTGGGTGATTAAAACATTTGCTCCGTACAAATCACCGGGATATGACAACATATTCCCTGCTTTATTACAAGAGGGCCTCGCAACTTTAGCAGGACCACTTTGTAAACTTTACCGATTTTTTCTTGCCCACAGTTATGTTCCTACACCGTGGAAGCAAGCCATGGTCGTAATCATCTCAAAAGCTGACCGTACAGCATACGACCAAGCGAAATCCTTCCGTCCAATTAGCCTGACCTCGTTTTTACTCAAAACACTGGGAAGACTGATAAATAGATGTATTCTTGATAGGGCTTTGAAAGAAAGGCCACTTCACAACAATCAACATGCCTATCAGGCTGGCGAATCTACCGAAACGGCCCTTCATCACCTGATCTTTAGGTTAGAGAAGGTGCTCAAGGAAAAGAAGGTCGCTCTAGGCATGTTCCTTGATATCGATCGAGCATTTGACAATACTTTTTCATAATCCATCTGCTCAGCCGCAAGAGCGAGGGGCTTCAATTCCACACTAGTGGAGTGGATCGGCTCCACGCTCACGCAGCGCAGAGTAACAGCAACCTTAAAAGACACTAAGGTTAGAATAAACATTCATCGAGGTTGTCCTCATGGAATAGTACTTTCACCCTTGTTATGGTGTATAGTTATCGATGAATTGGTTAGGGCTCTGAACAGAGCTTCTAAACTCAAGGATATGCTAATGACTTAGCTATCCTAGTAACTGGCAAATTCCCTGGAACTGTTAACGAGCTAGCTCAGCGGGCTCTGTCAGTTGTAGAGAATTGGTGCACAAAACATGGGCTTTCAGTCAATCCTACAAAAACTGAGCTCGTGATATTTACCAGTAAGAGAAAGATAGACGTTCCTAATTTCACTCTTTTTGAACAACAGCTACGTCTGTCCACTTCGTTTAAGTACCTGGGAATCATCCTGGACCGTAGATTATTGTGGGCGGAACACGTGGAGGCATTCGTTAAAAAGTCATGCGCGATCTGGTGGTCGTGCAGACGTACGATCGGTAAGACTTGGGGCTTACAGCCAAATATATCCTACTGGTTATATTGTGCGTTAGTTAGGCCTATAGTCACTTACGCAGCTTTGGTGTGGTGGCCGAGAACTTCAGTTAAAACAGTAAGGAATCAGCTTAATCACGTCCAGAGAATCACTTGCTTAGGTATAACCGGAGCAATGAAAACAACACCTACAGCAGCTCTAGAAACATTGCTCAACCTGCCGCCATTGCACTTAGTGGTGGAGGGAGAGGCGATGGCGGCCGCTGTAAGATTAAAATGCTCTGGGCAGTGGACTCCAAGAAGTGCCTTTGTGGACCATGGCAGGATTATGTCCATCCTGACAGAATCCTATCCCATTCTAAACCATGAGGGTGACATATGCTCGCAAGGTACATCTTTGATAAATCATAGTCCATACTACCCTTTTACAGGGCATCATGGAAGGATAACTCCTATCCTGCAGTACGACCGCAGAGACTAGTTTGTTTTACAGATGGGTCTTTAACGGGGACGGGCGCAGGAGCTGGTGTATTCGGAGAATCGCCAAGGTTAAGTTTATCCTTTCCTCTTGGCTCATATTCTTTTGTGTTTCAGGCTTAAATCTTCGCGATCATGGCCTGCAGCAATGAAAACTTGAGAAGGTCCTACAGAAAAAAAACACATCTACATATTTTCTGGCAACCAGGCTGCATTGAGGGCGCTAGACAACGTCAAAGTGGCTCTAGAAACATTGCTCAACCTGCCGCCATTGCACTTAGTGATGGAGGGAGAGGCGATGGCGGCCGCTGTAAGATTAAAATGCTCTGGGCAGTGGACTCCAAGAAGTGCCTTTGTGGACCATGGCAGGATTATGTCCATCCTGACAGAATCCTATCCCATTCTAAACCATGAGGGTGACATATGCTCGCAAAGTACATCTTTGATAAATCATAGTCCATACAACCCTTTTACAGGGCATCATGGAAGGATAACTCCTATCCTGCAGTACGACCGCAGAGACTAGTTTGTTTTACAGATGGGTCTTTAACGGAGACGGGCGCAGGAGCTGGTGTATGCGGAGAATCGCCAAGGTTAAGTTTATCCTTTTCTCTTGGCTCATATTCTTTTGTGTTTCAGGCTTAAATCTTCGCGATCATGGCCTGCAGCAATGAAAACTTGAGAAGGTCCTACAGAAAAAAAAACACATCTACATATTTTCTGGCAACCAGGCTGCATTGAGGGCGCTAGACAACGTCAAAGTGGCCTGAAATCTAGTCCTGGAGTGTTGGAGAAAGCTGGAGATGCTCGCGTACTTGGGCATAAAGGCATAAGGGAGATCAAAGAAGCTGACGATCTGGCACGTGATGGCTCAGACAGGGCCTATATTGGTCCGGAGCCAGCATTCCGACTCTCCAAAAGCTTTACTAGACACACGCTCAGGAACTGGATGACCACCCAACATCTAGTATACTGGTCAGAACAACCGGGCTCTTCATACCTGGACCTGCTCCAAGGAAAGCCAAGGATCTTTTACAACTAAGTAGAAGAAAACTTAGATTTTGCGTTGGAATGCTCACGGGGCATCTGAAGACGATCGGCATAATCGATGACGATTTGTGCAGAAGATGCGGTCTCGACGAAGAGTCGACGGAACATATACTCTGTGAATGTGCAGCACTAGTTGCCACTAGAATGAGACACATGGAGGTTTTCTTTCCAGAGCCTCATGAAATCCAGAGGATCTCTTACAATAGGCTTGCCACCTTCGTGGAGGCGGCAGGACTTAGCTAAGGGACCTTGAGTATAGGGGAAGTACAATGGGCCAGTAGGCCTGAGTACGTGCAGCTGTAAAGCCCCCCATTGAACAACAACAAGAACAATATATATATATATACTCCAAATAATGTAATTGAAACTATACGAGATTTTTATATCGGTTTAACAGACTTTCGAAATTAACTTTTATAAAATTTAATATGTGTATACAATAAACATGTATTTTTGTAATTTCGTAATATACATAACAATAATTTTTTATGTAAATTACAAGAAATATGTAATATACAATGCTTTACGCATACAAGTACTGTGTAATAGTCAGCCTCCTACTCCCACCACTGCCTCTCACGCTAGAAGTATAATTTCGTGCCATTCTGTACGCTGAGTGTCATCTCCTGTATTATGCTTCGTGGCTAATAGTAAATGGTTAATCCCAAATACTGAAAATCTTGATATTTGTTCTGCCCGATTGCTTAGAAAATTGCTAAGTAAGCGGAACGAAAATATAAAAACTGACAGACTTTTTTAACTGTAAACATTGCTGTGTATACACCGTATTCTTCAGGGTGGTACAAAAATATTGTTGACGTTTATCACTGTCAAGTGTCAAACGTGTCAAACAATGAAATTAATATAATCATAGAAGGCAACACCTTTCATTAATGAAATAGTATGCCGTGATAAAAAACAAGTATTGTATCAATTCATGATTTAAAAAGTTGTATCATTTTCTTGTGTAATATATGTCATATAATTTGAATAAAAGAATTTAAACACTGCGTAATTCAATAGGTTATGGGCCCAGAACGTGGGACAGAAGAATAAGGGCAGTGAAAAGTAAAGTGACTTTGGAAAGTATAGAATTATATTTTTTAGAAAAATGGAACAAGGAACTATAAAGTTAAAAGGAGAAAGTAATTGGAATTTGTGGAAATTTCAGATTACTATTATACTGAAGTCAAAACAAGTATATGACGTAGTTACAAATGCGTGTAGAAGACCAGAGGTCAAAGAAGATGAATGGTTGAGAAGAGATACAAGGGCACAAGAAATTATCGTGACCAGAATGGAGGAAGGACCGCTATTACATATTTTATCCTGTACTACAGCTGAAGAGATTTGGTCAAAATTGTTCACAGTCTACGAACAAAAATCTGAAGTCAGCGTTCATCTGATCCAACAGAAATTTTTTGGATTAAAATATGAAAATGAAGGAATTTCTGAATTTGTATCAAAAATAGAAAAACTTGTAGATCAACTTAAACATTTAGGAGAACAAATATCAGAACAAATGTTGATTACTAAAATACTCATATCCTTGCCTGAACCGTTCAAATACTTTGTTTCAGCGTGGGAGAGTGTACCTGTCAGAGATCAAAAATTAAATGAACTAACAAGCAGACTCTTAATTGAAGAAGAGAGAATAAAGTCACGCAAAATTAATGAAATCAAAGAAGAATGTGCATTGGCTACAAAAAGTTTGATAAAATGTTACGGTTGTGGTAAAATTGGCCATAAAAAACAAAATTGTTTTAAATTGAAAAATGAGCAAAGCAATAAGAAAACTTGTTTCATATGTAAAAAACCTGGACATTATAAAAAGGACTGCAGATATAATAATTATAAAAATAAAAACTTAGAATCTGCAAATAATGTCAATGCATACATAAGCTCAGTATTCATAAGCAATGCAAACAACAACTACTGGTATTTGGATAGCGGTTCAACAGAACATATGTGTTGTAATAGGGATATGTTTTCCGAATATAAAGAATTGAGAAACATAAAATCGGTTAAAATTGGTGACGGTTCGTTAATTAACTCCTACGGAATCGGTAAAGTATTAGTAGAAGCATACGATGGTAAAAACTGGTTAAAAAGTGAACTACAAGATGTACTTTTCGTGCCAGATTTAAAACTAAACCTGTTTTCGGTGGCAAGTGCTTTAGATAAAGACTACAAGATGTTTTCAGACAATGAACAGTGTATTATTAAAAATAAGTATAATAAAACTTGTGCAATAGCAAAAAGAGTTGGCAAATTATACAAAATGGTTTTCAAAATTGACAGATGTCAAAAATCTGATAATTTCTCACATTCTGCAAATGTAACGACTTGTAAAGAAAATTTGAAAACTTGGCATGTAAAACTAGCACACCAGAACATAAGACAAGTTAAGGAAGTTTTACAGAAGAATGACATAAAATATGTAGATGAAGAATTCGTTTGCGAATCATGCATTGAAGCTAAACAGCACAGATTACCGTTTCCGGCAAGTACAACAAAATCAAGAAAGACTTGTGAAATAGTTCATGTCGATCTTTGCGGACCCATGGAACAATCATCAGTTGGAGGCTCTAAGTATTTTTTACTGATAAAAGATGATTTTTCACATTACCGTCATGTTTATTTCTTGAAGAACAAAGATGAAGTAAAAGAAAAACTAGAAATTTTCTTCAGATTAGCAAAGAATTCTACAGGAAACAAAATACAATGCATGAGATCAGATAACGGTCTAGAATTTGTAAATTCAGATATACGAAAATTATTAGAAAGGTTTGGAATAAGACATGAAAGAACAGTAGTGTATTGTCCAGAACAAAATGGAAGAATCGAGAGAGAGATGAGGACAATAGTTGAAGCAGCAAGGACAATGTTATGCGATGCAAAATTAGAAAAGAAACTTTGGGCTGAAGCAACAAGTGCAGCAGTATACGTCATAAATCGGACTGGAACAAGTTCAATAAAGGGAAGCACACCGTATGAATTATGGTTTAAGAAAAATACTGATTTGAAGGAATTTAAAGAATTTGGAACAGAGGTTTATATTCATGTACCAAAAGAAACGCGGCATAAATGGGATGCAAAAGGAAGAAAAGGTATTTTCGTAGGATATGAAGAGAATATTAAAGGTTATAGAATATATTTTAAAAACGAAAATAAAGTACGTTGTGCACGGAATGTTGTATTTCTTCCAAGAAAAACAGAAATGCGAGTGAATAAAACTGAAAACGACGAGGAAGAAGAAAGAGAAAATAATAAGAATTCAGAAGAAAAAGAAACACATACCGAAGAGAAAGAAACATCTGATATTGAAGACAAGAGAAATTTAAGAAATAGGGAAATTTTAAGAAAACCCCAGAGATTTGGTATCGATGAATATCAGGTTTGTTTTACTGATATTAAAGATGTAGAAGAAGCAAAAGAACCAACAACATATAAAGAAGCAATGGAAAGTGATGAAAGTGAAAAATGGAAGAAGGCAATAAAAGCAGAGTTAGATGCCTTGAAGGAAAATAACACTTGGAAAATTGTGCAGAAACCAGAAAAATGTGATTTAATTGACAGCAAATGGGTATTTAAAATTAAGAAGGATAAAGATGGTAAGCCAGCAAGTTATAAAGCTCGTTTGGTAGCTAGAGGGTTTAAACAGAAAGATAATGTTGATTTGACAGAAATTTATTCTCCTGTTGCAAAATTGACAACCCTCAGAGTCATGTTAGCCGTGGCAAATCAATTAAAAATGTCTATATGTCAACTTGACGTATGTAGTGCATTTTTATACGGAGAAATTAAAGAAGATGTTTTTCTGAGTATTCCAGAAGGTGTTTTACAAGAACATGGAAAAGTCTGTAAATTAAATAGAGCATTATATGGTTTGAAAAAGTCACCAAAATATTGGAATATAAAATTTAATTCGTTCATGGAGAAAGAAGAATTTAATCGCTCGAAGAATGATTATTGTCTCTATACAAAATTTAACAAATCCGAAAAGTTATTCGTTTTAATTTATGTGGATGATCTGTTGATTTTTGGAACAAATAATCAACAGATTGAAGAATTGAAAAATGAATTATTCAAAACTTTTAAAATGAAAGATTTGGGAAATGTTTCACATTACATTGGCATAAATATCAGTCAAGATATAGAAAATGGAGTAATAAAAATGAATCAAACAACTTATTTGAAAAATGTACTGTCAAAATTTGGAATGGAAGATTGTAAAGCGACATTGACACCTTTAGATCCAAGTTTTAAGTCTGATTGGTTAGTAGAACCAGAAAATGAAACAACACATAATGAAGAACTCGAGAGCCGCTGCAGAAAACTAATTGGTTGTTTGATGTACGCAATGGTAGCTACAAGACCAGATTTATGTACAGCATTGAGTATTTTAAGTCGTTATCAAACTCGTGCAAATGAAAAATTATGGAAATGTTTAAAACATGTACTAAGATACATAAAAGGTACAATTGATTTTAACTTAGTTTACGTCAGAGATGAAAATGCAAAAATACTGACAGGATTTGTTGATGCCGATTGGGCAGGCGATTTGAATGACAGAAAATCAACGTCTGGTTACATTTACAAAATATATGACTCATCAGTATCCTGGACTTCACGCAAGCAAAGCACTGTAGCTTTATCGTCCTGCGAGGCAGAGTACGTGGCACTGAGCATGGCAGTTAGCGAAGCATGCTGGTTACGTCAAATTTTGATTGATCTTCAAATTTATGAAGAAACCAAGCCTGTGATCATCTTCGAAGACAATCAGTCCGCGATAAAAGTAGCTAAGAATCCAGAGAATCACAAACGGCTGAAACACGTCGATATTCGACATCACTTCATCAGAGACAAGGTTAATGAAGGGATTATTGACGTCCAGTACATAAGAAGTGAAGAACAAGTAGCCGATTTATTTACGAAGCCTATAAATAAAAATGTATTTAATTATTTTTGTACGATACTAGGTTTAGTAAAATGTTGAATGAATTTCATTGAGGGAGGGTGTTGACGTTTATCACTGTCAAGTGTCAAACGTGTCAAACAATGAAATTAATATAATCATAGAAGGCAACACCTTTCATTAATGAAATAGTATGCCGTGATAAAAAACAAGTATTGTATCAATTCATGATTTAAAAAGTTGTATCATTTTCTTGTGTAATATATGTCATATAATTTGAATAAAAGAATTTAAACACTGCGTAATTCAATAAATATGAAAATTGGTGTAAATACAATGACGAAGTGGATGAAAGAATCAGCTAAGATAATCGGGCTCAAAACTAAAAAGATTTAAAAAAATTATTCATTCTGCACGGTCAAGGTCAGGGCACACACTGGCTGGTTGATATCTTTTGCTTTAATTTGATTATTATAATGCAATGTGTCATTAATTCGTTAATGGAATTTAACTCGATACCCATTTTTGGGATTTTTGTGATATAGTAATTAATTTCAAAATTTTCCATTGCTAGGAGTTTGCTTAGTGCCTTGCTTGAAAAGTAAATTTTCAGTTGCCCTATTTAAACCTTAAGTGGTCGCGCCTATTTTGTAACGTATGAGGTCGCGCAGAGCACTGAGTGCATCGCTCCTTAAATATAGCCATATAGCTGCATGTTTTCTATTTTAATTATAGTTTTTTGTTATAGCTGGATTCATTCACGGCACCTATTACTATTTGATACAATATTTACTAGGACAAAATACAAACAAAAAAAAATAAACCAGCAAAAAATCTATATCACTTCTTTGATAAAGGCGAATTAATTTTTGCAATGTAAAATTTTTCGAAGTTAAAATATAGAATTCTAAAAACAATAATTGTTCGTAGAGTTACAAATTTGTATAAGCAAAATAAAACTCAGAAGCTTTCTTTTTGCTCTGAGTCGATGTCGTTATCACTATAAAATAGAACCTCTCCAGAATTTTTCAAATCATCCTTATCTACATCGTATACAGGGTGTATTCATACTTTGGGATAAAAGAGGAAGGCCATATAGTACTGGCCAAAATGAATAAAAAGGTTTAATCAACATGGGTCCGATCTTCAATAGTTTCCGAGATATAAGGCAGTGAAAAATAAGTTTTTACGAAGTTTACCTCTTATCTCAAAAACTAAGTTACGACTTCGATGAAATAAGACTTTTTGTTTACCTTTTGGATGTTAACTTAGACGTGCTTTTGTTTTTTTAATCAAATAATTGTAGTTAAATGTTGTGGCAACCTTGGCCAATATTTGATTTTCAAATAACTTCGTTACTGCAAGAAATTGAGAAAAATGTTTCATATAAAATTTTATTGTTTTTTTATAGTCTATTTACTGACATAGACAAAATTTTGTTCGAGCGCTATCTTTGTCAATTTTCTTAGATTCTAATAATAAATGGCCTCTTTTTCAGAAACAGGTTAAGATCGGACTCATGTTGATTAAGCCTTTTTTACTCATTTTGGTGAGTACTATATGCCCTTTTATTTTTTTTCCGAAGTATAATTACACCATATACAAACTATCCACGATAAAATATTTTTGTAAAACTACTAAATGATTCGTAAATGGAACTTTTAAAGTATAAATAATATTTAATACGTGGTTGGAGGTATTCTTCATTGAATTTAACAACCTCGTTTTCAAAATTTATTTTAGATATTTGATGATAGATTCTCATTTTGTCAGCATGAAATTGTTTAATTTCTGGCTGGGATGAAGAATGTTTTACCTGAGTAATAAAAATTTGGTTTTCACAGAAATTTGCTAAGGATTCAGTAATTGTTATGCCAACCATGGGATTCTTGGGATTCTATAAATGGTTTGGCCGGTTTCAGGAATTTTTTGTTCATGACCATTTAGTTAAACTATATTTAAGTGTGTTCTTAAGTAATTTATATCCTCATATTTAATTATTTATATCATCTCTCTACTTCTTTTTATTGTTTTAATGTTTCATTATTATTTTATTACTGATTGTATTGCTCATGCTATTTGAAGTATATATTAAAGATCGTGTGTCTTCGTGGTTATAGTAGTCCTTGGAATTCTCTATAAGGTCGAAAAGATTTTGGAAGTCTGAATCCACTGAGCATACATTTAGTTCTATGCATGAGAGCGCGTCTGCATTTGTATTCAGGGAACCTTTTACTACGTAATCATCTTCTTCATTTATAAGTCTCTAATGCATTAATGTGGAATGGAAGTCGTTCTTTTAATGAATGTAAATACTGTAATGGCTTGTGGTCTGCTATAATTTTGAATTTTCGTCCGTAAAGGTACCTTCTAAAATATTTGGTTGCGGCTAATAAATCTTTGTCCGTGATACTGTAATTTTCTTCAGTGCTACTAAGCGTTCTGCTAGCGTAAGCAATAGGTAGATTAAATCCAATAGGGCCTTGAGATAATACTGCTTCTAAGACATAAGCACTTGCGTCTGTGGTGAGATTAAATGGTTTGTTAAAGTCTGGGTATTGTAAGATATTATATATATATATATATATATATATATATATATATATATATATATATGGAATAGTTGCATTTAAAAGTACCGCCTTTCATTAAACATTCAGTCAGAAGTTTTGTGAGTTGCGCTAAATTATTAATAAATTTTCTGTAGTATGCTAAAAGTCCTAAAAATGCTTTTGTTTCTGTCGTATTTTTGGGTAGTGGATCATTTTAGATGGCATAGATCTTGTCAGGTTTGAGTTTTACTCCATCGGGGGTTACTATGTGTCAAAGGTAAACAACTTTTCTTCGCAACAGATTAAGATATGTCTTCTTGTATTTTAAAATTTACTTTTTTTATACATACATACATACATACATACATACATACATACATACATACATACATACATACATACATACATACATACATACATACATACATACATAAAATCCCACATTTCCCACTTAGTAGGTTTGCACAAACCCGAAAGAATAAAAATAACATCATACAAAAAAAAGTCTCTCTTCAACAACATTCTTACTAACCTGACATCATAGGTACAACATGTATTCCTCACTCTTAACATATTAAAGTGAGCGATTTTCGGTAGCGGAATACCGCAATCGGACCACAATAATAGTTACGAAACAATCATCCTTCGCCACACATTCCTATCTAAGCATACTTCTTTCGCCTAGGCCACATTCATAATCGCATTCATACACGCTCTTCTTCTCTCCCAGTCGGATACTTTCTCCCTTTTATTACCTTATCAATCACATCCATCCACTTACACACTGGACGGCCACGCAATCGAACACCCTGAATTTCACCAAGATATATACGCTTTACAAGACGTTCATTATTCTTTCTTTCCACATGACCAAACCATCTCAACTGGCTCGTCCCTACTACCTTACAACATTCTTCCTAACCATACATTCTTCATACACCAAATTATTCCTCACGCGATCCCGTCTTACATATCCACATACTCTACGTAAATACCTCATTTTCACGATAGTCACTCTCTTTTTATGCTTTCCCGTCCATGCCCAACATTCGCTTGCATACATCAAAGCAGGCACTAGCACTCCATTATACACACTTAAACGAGCTTCTCTAGATACGTTTACGTTTCGAGCAAACGTACCCAGAGCACCCATTACCTTACACCCCGCACTCACTCTCCTTTCAATTTCTCTATTATTTCTACCATCCCTTGACATCATGCTACCCAAATATACAAACTTATTCACTTGTTCCAGTTTCACTCCATCCACCAACACATTGCACAGTCACCAATTTACTCCTTTCAGATACTAACACCTTGGATTTATCAACATTCAACTCCAGATTCATACTTCTTCCAACTACATGTATTCTCTCTATCATTCTTCTGAGTTGCTCTTCATTTTCACCTAAAACGAGTACATCATCCGCATACGCTAACGCAGGCACAATACTTTCACCAATTATTTGTACACCATCCATTTCACACAATGCTCTCCGCAACAACACATCCATATACAAGTTAAACAACCACGGAGACATACCACAGCCCTGTTTCACACCAACATTTATACGAAACCAATCACTCAACCTACCATCTATTCGTACAGCAGCCTCACTACACTCATACAATGCACGAATCGTTCCCAGCAAGTTTCCATTCACGCCGTGCTCCCTGAGTACACCCCACAAAGTATTTCGAAGAACACTATCATACGCCTTTTTTAGATCAAGAAAGCCACAGAACACCTTCTTATTCTTGTCAGGTGACTTCTCAACAATCGTACGAAGAGCAAACAATTGATCGACACATCCCCTCTCAGGCAAAAAGCCACCCTGAACGTCACTAATTTTTGAAATTGTTAAGGTTCGCACCTTATGAATTAAAACCTTACCAAAAAGTTTCCCGACTACAATCAACAAATTTATCGCGCGAAAATTCGTACATTCACTCAAACTGCCTTTGCCTTTGAATAATGGACAAACAACAGCTTTTATCCAATCATCAGGAACCACGCTACGTTTCAAACAAAATCTAAATAAATAAATTAACCATTCAAATTCTTTCTCTCCTCCATATTTCAGCATCCCATTTGTAATCCCATCCAAACCCTCAGCCTTGCCATTCCTTACACGCCCCAATGCATCACATACATCACTTTCATCTATATCATAATCATCTTCATTATCATTTTCACAACCAGTTTCACTACAATCGTCCCTCTCAATCTCACCTCCATACAAACATTTAAAATACTCGCACCATCTATTCCTCACATCTGATTCATCCCACAATAACTCTCCATTCGCACTTCTCACAGCTTTCACAACTCGACCACTTCCACTCCGCAATCTCTTCACACTCAACCAAAACAGTCGCTTATTCGTACTAAAATCATTTGTCAATCTTTCACTAAATAAGTCATCAAATCGCTTTTTACTTTCTCTCACCACTTGCTTCACCCATTTATTCTTCCTTGTATACTCTAACAAACATTCTTCTCGCAAGCGCCCAGGCGAATCCTTAACATTTAAAAACTTCAAATATGCTCTCTTTTTCTCAGCAATCGCTTCTCTCACCTGATCATTCCACCATGCATTTTTCGGACAAGAGCCTAATTTGCTTTCACCACAAACTTCTTTTGCACATTTGAGGAGCGAATCCTTAAATTTTATCCAAACTTCATTTATATTACAATCAAATTGTTAAGACTCACATTCGGGCAAGGATCCATTCAATCTTTGAACATACTGCATTCTAACATCTTTATTCAAAAGAGCAAAGGATTTTACGCGAAACATTTTCCCATAACATTTCACCTTCTTTCGCCAAAATTTATTCAACCGCATTCGCGATACAACCAAATAATGATCTTTCGTACCCAGTTCAGCGCCTCGTTTCAGACGCGTATCTACTACCATACTCCTCAATCGTTCATCATAGACAACGAAGTCAAGCACACTACGTTTATTCTGAACCACATTCTCGTAGGTGTATATGTGAGCTAGCTTATGTTTAAAAGTGGAATTCGAAATGAACAGATTTGTTTCCAAACAAAATGAAACAATTCTCTCACCATTGTCGTTCACTCGACAGTCACCAAAACGTCCCAATGCATTCTCAGATTCACTTTGTTTAACACCCACTCACCCATTCAGATCACCACACACTATCACTCTCTCATCCGGATCACACAAATCAATTACACTATTAACGGATTTCCAAAACTGATCGTTTCAAGGTCATTTTCGGAGTCTGTTGGACCGTAAGCGGACACAACGAAGATTCGTATATAGCCTACCTTGAATCTCATCCAAGAAACTCGCGAGGAAGTACAGCCATAACTTCGTACAAACGGCTTCATTCTTTCACTTACAAGTATACCTACACTATGCTTTGCACGCTAATTCTCACGAACGCCCGACCACAAACAAAATATGCCTTCTACTTCTTCCTCATAACATCCTTTCCTCATTGTCTCACTTACACACAAAACATCTACAGTGCATTCATCAACTCATTCTCTTTCCCATTCACACTTCTGACATTCCACGTCCCCAACTTAACTCATCATACATTCTCCATTTACTCTTCATTTTTATTTAAATAGATAGTATAGAAAAGAAAGGTGAAACGGGTTTTTTTGGTACAGGAAGAAGTCAAAGCAGCTTACCAGGCTCGTCCTTGACTGAAGAATAGCAGATTAGAAAAGAAAGCCTTAAAGTAACCATACATTACCATACGTTCCTCCTTTTTATTATTTATCAAATTTATAATCTTTTATGATATTGTATATTTAAATTTATATCTGTCAAACTGTCATAAAAATAAAATAAAATAAAATGTCACGTTAGCACGTAACTAATATTTTTTTTTTTGTAAATGACAAAATTACATTATATAATGTTTAAACCTAATATCTAACGCAAATAAAATATAATACTTATCTGAACAACTCTGGCCAAACTGATAACGAAATGACCAATATAAGTCTAAAATAAGACTTTGTTTTAATTAAAAACGGCCGACAAAACTAGAGCTGACGGGAACCAGTCAATTTTTGTTACGCAGTACACTTTTTTTTTACTTTTTTCAAACTACTTAATACTGTTCTTAAATTTTGTATATGTTCCTGAAGGGATGTACTGAAAATAATTACATCATCTAAATAAACGAGGCAAATTTCGTAGAACATTGTCCATTACTCCTTGAAAAGTAGCAGGCACATTCATAAGTCCAAATGGCATTCTCAAAAATTCGTAGTGTTCATTTTCTGTGCTGAAAGCGGTCTTTTGAATTTCGGATTTATTCATTTCGGTTTGATGTCGTTGATTGTCGTCGAACGTTTTGTCATTCGGGGTATCTATAAGTTTTAGCGCAAACGGGAATCTGATTTTTCGTGCGAATAAAATATTTCACGTTGTTATAGTAAAAGATAAAGGTTTGTTGTCACAGTAAAAGTTATCAGAATACTCTGTCAACAGTTTTGCCATCTTATGTTTCTCTTCCTCGTTCAGATGGTCAAGTCTAATTTTGCTCATATTAAATTCCTCTTTATTTTG
The DNA here is from genome assembly GCA_963082715.1 of Harpalus rubripes. Taxonomy (NCBI): domain Eukaryota; kingdom Metazoa; phylum Arthropoda; class Insecta; order Coleoptera; family Carabidae; genus Harpalus; species Harpalus rubripes. Next base: position 33,826,170 of record OY720450.1, read on the forward strand.
TTTAGTTCAAAATTTAAATTATTTATTTCTATAATATTTAAAGGATGGTTTTGTACACAATATATAGAATCTAAAATTTCTTTATTTTCTCTTAAGTATAAAAGGTAAGGACAAATAATTTCGCAATTTTGAATTTTGGCAAGACCTTCTATGATAATTATTGTATTGTTTATTTTAGTTTCACAATTTTCTGTGTTATGGACGAATATTTTAGAGATTTTTTCTGATTTCGGGGGGAATTTTTATGCAATGAGCTTTTGTGAGTATTTTCTGATAATAAATTTTTATATCCTGATTGAGAGTAATTATTTGAATTTTAGTCAAATTGATGTTTGCGCCTAATATTTTTAAATTATCTAATCCTAATAGAATATCAAAATTTGTATGGAAATTAAATAAATGACATTTCAACATAGTGTTGTACGAGTTAAATCATTTCGAAGAGGGTATTATAATAGTGTAAATTTCAACGGTTTGTCCTACGTGCAGTGGCAATTTTGAACGGGTTATTTTATTTTTTAAGTCTTAAGGATTTGTTCGCGACTGCCTAGTGCTGACATTCATAGGCGTCGGTTTGGTAGGTTTAAAATTTTAATTTGTTTTAAAAAGGTTTTGCTGGGATTAGTTATTGGGTTTAACAATTTGATTATTGGAATAGTGATTGTAGAAAGGTTTATTATATTATTGATGATTAATTGTTGTATTTTGAATTTATAGATATATGATAAATAAGTAACCAAGTCTAAAGAAAATTGTATTTTTTTTTATTCAAAATTATTAATTCGATTCTTGACAAAAGATAATGACATTGACAGCCATGGTTGCTAGATGAGATGATTTGAATATATAACATTTCTTCTCGCACTATAAAAACATTAAATAAACATTTCGATTTCATTTACCAACTAGGTGTATATTTCAATGGGGGACGTCGGATACGTTTCGATCTTCGTGGTTGTGGGGTAGAGGTTATCTCTTGTGGTGGTCTAGCTGCAGCTGTCGAAGACTTAGGCGTCGTGGGAAGAGCTTGCGGAATAGATGGTCGTGGTGATGTATTCGATACTGCAGGATGTGTCTCGGCTGGTGGCGCTGAATCTTCATAGAACCGAATTCGACGATCGCCTTCTTGGTGGTCACGGATTTGATCCACGTGTCTTTTATAACGTTTGCCGAAGTACTCAATCTCGTAGTGGAGATCGCCGAGGCGAGTGACAATTGTGTGTCCATCCGAGGGTTTCCAGAGAGGAAGTAAATGGACTGCGTTGGTTTGAATGTGCGAAATGTAGCATGAAATTCGGAACGTTGTTTTTCTGTCATTCTCGTGTGTAGATCCTCTGGTTTAACTAAGTCCAAGCGCGTTCGTAAATTTCGTCCCAAAAAGAGCTGTGCAGGCGGCTGTCCCGTGATTGTATGTGGCGCTTTGCGGTATTGGCGGAGGAATTCATTTAAATTCTCTTTCAACGTACTTGGTGAGGTTGACATGGAATGTAGAGCGTCTTTAACAGTCTGCACATACCGTTCTGCCTGCCCGTTTGTCGACGGATGATACGGTGCTGTGAATTTATGGTATTTTACCCCGCTGACTTGGAGAAATCTCTTAAATTCTGCGGATGTGAATTGTGTTCCGTTATCTGAGACTATGGTGATGGGAGCGCCGTAAGCTGCAAAGAGATCGTCGAGGATAGTAATCGTTGCAGCTGCTGTTGTAGAAGTGGTTGGTTTCACTTCGATCCATTTGCTATAAGCGTCGACAATAATCAACAACATGGTTCCAGCGATGGGACCTGCATAATCAATATGCACTCTCTCCCAGGGAGCTTTAGGATACTCCCAATGATGTTCCCTAAATTTCGGTGGAGCGTGCGCGAACGATCGCCCCATCCCCTTCTTCTTGACTATTTCTATGTGCGCTGCATTCAAGTCATTCAAAATAGTTTGTCGAAGGGATGGTGGCACAATGACTCGATGTTCGAGCAGTAAGCAGTTGGCTGCTAGCGTGTATTTAGCCTCTGGTGCCTTAAAACCGTGGCGAGGAAGATCTTGTCCTGTTTCCAAAAGTTGGACAATCCTACCGAGGTGTGGATCTTTCCTAGTCTCGCGAGCAATATCTTCTGCTCGTATCGGGTAGTTGCTTGATTTGGCCTATAATAAATTTGTCGAAGTCATCAAAGTTCTCTCTGATCTCTTCCTCTCCTTTTGTTTGCAGTTTGTTAACCATGTTCGTCGTTGTAGATAATGGAACTCGGGAACAGTAGTCGGCGTTGGCATTCTCTGTTGACGTTTTGTACACGATGTCATAGTTGAAGTGTGACAAATAGTCTGCATAATTTGCCATGCGACTTATACACAACACGGGTAGTGATTTGTCTCGGTGCAATATTTGTGTGAGTGGCTTATGATAAGTAATAAGCTTAAAATGACGTGCGTATAAATAATAAAAAAACTTCTGCACTGCCCAGACAATTGCCAGTGCCTCTTTATCCACTTGAGGGTACCTCTGTTCCGTCTCGTTCATTGTACGACTGGCGTACGCGATTGGACGTTCTCGGCCATCAGCTAGTCGATGGGACAATACGGCACATAATCCTGTTTTACTAGCGTCCGTCGCTAATAGCAATGGGAGTGCAGGATCATAGGGCATCAGGACCTGTGGTGAGGTCAAGATTTCCTTGATGTTGACGTATGCCTTTTCTGAAGCCGGAGTCCATACGAACGGTTCCACCCGAAGCATGTCTCGTAGTGGTCTATATCTTGTAGATAGGTCTGGAACGAAGGAACTGTAATACGTTGCTTTACCCAAAAATAATTGTAGTTCTTCTGGTGTGGTTGGCTTCAGTGCATTTCGTATTGCATCCACGTGTTTTCTTGATTTGTGTATACCTTCTCCATCGATCTTGTGCCCTAAGAATTCAACTGATGGAGTAGCAACACACATTGCTTTCGGTTAAGTTTCACTCCTCGAGACTTCATCCTTTCTAGAGTTGCGTTCAGAGCCAACATCATTGTATCAAATCCATCTGCGAAGATGAGTATATCGTCAAAAAAGTTCAAGACGTTGGGGAGATCTTGTAGAAGATCTTCCATTTTTCGCTGCCAAATGGCGGGAATATTTGCTGCACCGTAGACTGCTCGTGTAGGTCGAATCAACCCGTGAGTAGATGTGTTGAGCGTTAAAACTTCAGAAAATTCTCTGTCGACAGAAGGATGCGTATATGCGTCTGTGATATCTAGGGGACAAAATAACCTAGCAGCCTTCATTCGGTTAAATAGGTGTTCTGCCCGAGGAATAGGATGTTCATCTATCACCATACGTGGATTTAATGTAGGCTTGTAGTTACCTGTGATTCGTAAATTTCCATTTGGTTTGACAACAACGTGAGTTGTTGAAGCCCACTCAGAATGCTCAATCTTTTCGTATACTCCGGAAGCGATCTTCTCGTCGATGACTTTGGCATACTTCTCTCGCAATGCCAACGGTATTTCTCGAGTACTACAGAAAACTGGCGTCGTTCCTGGCTTTAAATGTACTTTAGCTGGAGGTCCAGTCAATTTCCCTGGTTTATCGCTGAAAACATCATCGTATCGAGTCAACAATTGTTTGAGTTGAGCTTCTTGCTCCCAAGTTAAGCGTGGAGGTGTGGTCGACATTGTGGAAACGTGTTCGAACTGCGAAAACATTCTGGAAAAATTAATTTCGTTTACAAACTGGGATATCCACTCGCGACCAAATAAAGTTTCAAAATCGCCATCGACGACATATAAGTCCAGTTTTTTAGTTGTTTTCCCAATCGTAGCGTTCACTGGAGTGCGGCCAATGCAATGTATGCGGTGTCCCGTGTAGCTTGCGAATTGTCGGTCCGTCTGCTGTAAAACACAATTCGGTTTGAATGTGTTCAATGCTTTTTTGCTGATCAATCCACATGGTGCTCCGGTATCAAGTTCCATGTCAAGGTTGTGGCCATCTATCTTCACGCTGATCATCCGTTTGCCTTGTGATTCGACCGCGTGAACATCGTAAATTTTACTTAAGACTTCTATATGCTCTGTTGGTACTTCAGTCTGCTTTACTTGGCCAGTCGTCTGTGTTGATATCTTCGATTGACAGACTTTGACAATGTGACCCTTTTTTCTACAGAAATTACAAATAGCATTTCGAAATTTGCAATTTTGACGCAAATGTGGTCCTCCACAACCCATGCATGACAACTGTTCAGATTTAGGTGATGGATTTGGTCGATTTAGTTGCTTATTTGATGTTGACCGGTTACGAAACGACTGTTTTCCACCTTTTTTTAATAATGGTGTCGAATAACCCAATTTATTCGTTGATTCACCTATTGTTGCTGGTGCTTCTAGTGACTTAACTTCTCTCGCCGTATTATGAGTCGCTTCAAGAGCATGCGCGATTTCATATGCCTCAGTAAATGTCGCTGGTTTTTTAGCGATAATTTCATCGCACATACCGCGCGATAAAAGACCATGCAACATTTGTTCAATCAACATTCGATCTAGGAAATCACTGTACTCGCAATGGGCTGCACCTTGTCTTAACCTTAAGGCAAAATCTGCGACTGACTCCCCTGCATTTTGTTTGATTTGCCGAAACTTAATGCTTTCTGCGTATTTATTTCTCACCCTATCAAAATGACCACTCAGCGTAGTGCGCATATCAGCGTACGAGACATTTTCCGGTAGACGCGGATTAACCAGAACTTTCAGTGCGTTGTTTAGCTCTGTACTCATATACACACGTGCGTAACTGGCGTGTTGTTCCTCTGGGATGCGACTTAATTGTAATGCGCAGTCAAAACGCTTGAAATAATCTTCTACTGTCGATCTGTCTGTTGATCGATATTCAGCCATGGAAAATAGCGGCGGTTTTGGTAGCGCAGCAGGTGCGGCCGCTCCTCTGTTCTGAGAGTTAGCTTCTGTAGTAACAGCGGCAGCGATGTTTGCTGCAGATGCCTGCATTGTATTTGTGAACAAACTCGTGAGAGCTTCTATCAATTCAGGTGTCACCGACATTATTTTCTTCTCTCGATGCCTGATCACACTAATTCTTTCTTTTGGCGTAAATTTATCTAACTTCTGACACCACTGTTGTGTTTTGAATTTATATATGTATGATAAATAAGTAGCCAAATCTAAAGAAAATTGTATTTTTTTTATTCAAAATTATTAATTCGATTCTTGACAAAAGATAATGACATTGACAGCCATGGTTGCAAGATGAGATGATTTGATTATATAACATTAATTGAGCATTGATCATTAGTGGGTCTGAAATTTTGAGTGTAGGTGGAGTAGGTCGGTACATTAATTGAAGGTGTTGTACTTGTCTAAATTGGGTATGGGTAGCTTGGTTTTGTTAAGGTTGCTGATTTTTTAACTGTGTGTTTTCATGTCCACGGCTGGCATTCAGTACGTTTAAGGCGCTATTCATATTTCGGATCTTTGGTTCTCATAAGTGTCCCAAATGGCTCTTTAAGCCCACAAACTAATATTCTAAGATAATAATTTTGAAAGTAGGTAATTAAAACAGCTCTATTAGCTTCGACAATGAGGTTATTGATATACGAGATTTATAAATTTAGAATATGATTATAAAAATCAAACCTGTTTTAATATCTTTTCGTAATTCTATAATTTGGGTGTTTGAAAAATACAAATCTCGTTTAATAAAATACGCGTTTAATAGTACTTGTTTCAAGCCTTCCCACATTCTATTTGTGGTACTAGCCATGTTAATCTCGGCATCGCCTTATATTTTGGCAGATTTCAATGAATCTGGTTAATAGTCGCCATAAAATTAAAGGTACCTATCATATCCAAATAATACATAATTATATAAGACTAACTCTATGAAATGAAATATTACATTTTTATACAAAGGAACTAAGGTGTCAGTAACTGTAACTTCAGCTGTCTGGGCTGTTTTACCTTGTATTATGTCCCGTTGTTATACATCTTTTGTTCAGATTTCAATTTTATACATAATTTGGGAGCCTACAATACTACATACTACTACTATTTAATTTCCATACAAATTTTGATATTCTATTAGGATTAGATAATTTAAAAATATTAGGCGCAAACATCAATTTGACTAAAATTCAAATAATTACTCTCAATCAGGATATAAAAATTTATTATCAGAAAATACTCACAAAAGCTCAATGCATAAAAATTCCCCCCGAAATCAGAAAAAATCTCTAAAATATTCGTCCATAACACAGAAAATTGTAAAACTAAAATAAACAATACAATAATTATCATAGAAGGTCTTGCCAAAATTCAAAATTGCGAAATTATTTGTCCTTACCTTTTATACGTAAGAGAAAATAAAGAAATTTTAGATTCTATATATTGTGTACAAAACCATCCTTTAAATATTTTAGAAATAAATAATTTAAATTTTGAACTAAACAAAATAAAAAAGGATTTAAATATGAGCAAAATTAGACTTGACCATCTGAACGAGGAAGAGAAACGTAAGATGACAAAACTGTTGACAGAGTATTCTGATAACTTTTTCTGTGACAACAAACCTTTATCTTTTACTATAATAACGTGAAATATTTTATTCGCACGAAAAATCAGATTCCCGTTTACGCTAAAACTTATGGATACCCCGAATGACAAAACGTTCGACGACAATCAACGACATCAAACCGAAATATATATATATATATATATATATATATATATATATATATATATATATATATATATATATATATATATATATACGAGTAAGGAGAGCTTGTGCCAAATCAAGAAGAGTGGCATATAGAGAAGCCCAGGCAATAGGAGAGAGAGAAAGAAAAAGAGAAAAGAGTTTTGCTTTCTGCACAACAGTTCATGTGGTTTGTCACGGGCTATACCTGCCTATTAGTTTATAGGTTTAATCTACATAAAGTATTCTACTAGTAATATGTATTTTTGTATGGTGATTTTTGTAAAAGGATTTAAACCTGTTGAGTAACAAAGACGTTATTATTCAATATTAAAGTATATTTTATTAATATTAGTGAATAATTACGCTAGTTCAAAATAGTTAATCCGTCTCATAAATTTAGTGTTATAAAATATCAATTAAAAATTGTCAAATAAATTTGATAATTATTAGTGTTTCCACAGAAAATAATAATAAACACTACCAGGGAAATGAAATACGTACTATTGTATTAATTTAAATTATGATAAATTATAATATTGCTGCAGTTGGCAGATTGAAAATAAATTAAAAATTTAATTGCGTTAAAATCATTAGTTTAATTTGAATAAACGTATTCTATTAATCGTCATATATCACTGCTTCCATGATTTAATGTATTACGAAAATGAAAACTAAAAATATGATAATGCTTATATCTACATATTGGTAAGCGGAAAATTAGTTTATGGATTAACATAGTTATAAATAGGGAAAATGATTTAATTATTGGAATCGGTTTATTGCAGATTTCTTTTAAACATACTGAATTTTCACCCTCGCGCACCCCACGGAATACCACTAATTTTGCGGAAATGTGTCTCAAAAATCTTTTTTTGCCAATATCTTGATTCTGGATAGTCATGTGACAGATAAGGTGAATACCAAATTAAAAATAAATATATTCTTTATCAAAAAGTACGAATGTTAAGTGCGAAACTTAGCCCCCACCCTGCATTTTGAGATGCTAGCAAGCCGTATGATTGATGTTACTGATACTATACCCTACCGATTAAAAGATGTAGCCGTTGCTACCCGGAAATGTCGCCAGAGTTTTCTCCAAAAAACCGCAAAATGCTGTGTTCAAGATAAAAATGGATACGTGTTATATGTAATCAAACTCCTATAAAAAATCAGTACTGTAGATTCAATGGTTTTCGCACCCCTGCGACTATTACGGGGCATTTCCGAGTGGTTACATCTCTTAATTGGTAGGGTACGGTCTCAGTAATATGTCATCCAAACGGCTTGCTTGCAAACAAAATGTGGGGTGCAGGCAAATTTTCGCCCTTATCATCCGGACTACGGCACGCGAATTCCCCGCCTGTAGCTCGCAGGATATTAATATAAGATAAAATGTGTATAAACCGTTTCGATAGAGAATTTATTTTTCTTTAATTTTGATATTAACTTTATTTGTCGCAGGACCATCCAGAACCGAGATACTGGCAAAAAAACGATTTTTCAACCACATTTCGGAAAAATTAAGGGTGTTCCGGGGGGTGTGCGAGGGGGAAAAACAAGTTTATATGAAAGAAACCTACAATAAACCGATTCCAATGGATTAATATTTTTCCCGATTTAAAACGATATTTATGCCTGCTGAACTCCCTGACGACTGGACTAATATTTAATAATGCAAAATGATAATTCATGTAAGGTAAGGAATCCATGATCGTTGCAATATAATAGTTACATCGTCAAAAAATATACTGTGATTTGGTTTATAATACTAATTTATATTTTGTAAATGCATGGTATAGTGATTAGGAATGGATAATTCGTTTCAGCGTTATTACGCTGCGGCGTGCATATATTTATTTTGAGTTCCGATCCGAAAACATAAAATTAATAATTTATGTATGTTGACAATAATTTAATTATATACTTCACTTTTCTGCTTTGTAGTTACCCGATACATGTTCGATGCGTTCTAATCCCGCTGACTGACAATGTGGGATTTTCCGTAAAAAAAAGTACTACTTGTATTTATCACGCTCGATTGCTAAAGCTGGCCACTTTACACATCTTAAATAAATGTCGTTCTGGTTGAAATATAATCCGCAGTACGACAGTGATAGCTGCAGCTCGGCGAGTCCGGTTACATAGGGCACAGACAAACATACCCAGATGCACAGCCCAATGCTAAAGTCCGTGCTCAGTGCAAGTAATTACTTTTAAACACACGAGATGGTGCACCCTGCGCTGAAGGGCTGTGGATAGTAGTTTTGAGGAAAGCAGTGAAATTAGTGGGATCACTGCACTGCCAATAATTACTTCCTTTGTATGACAAGGTCAAACCCAAGCCTCATCAAACACTACAAATGCCTGTGCAGATATTTTAAACTGCTGAAGAGATGCGTTACACGAACCTAACACATTTAAAAAAATAACTAAATAAATATATAAGTTGTTAATATAAAATATATTTTGGTCTCCTCTGCCAACCAAATATTGTTCATAATATATGTACTGAATTATACAATACAATGCAATAATTTTTCACACCTCATCTTTAAAAAGAATGAGGAATTATTAATAGACGCGTTACCTTTTTTTTAAAGGGAGGTTCGCCAGTAGCCCTATTATAACCCTTCATATATTAAAGTTTGAAATAATCGCGTACATACATTTTTGTGTGTCATCCGGAATTCTAACGGCGAACCTGATGTGCTGGGTGTATTGAAAGGGGAAATTATCACATTCCATGAGTTGCTTTCATTATCCACAGCAGTTGATGGTCGTGGGGGGGTTTCAAAATTTTCTTTCGCATTGGCGTAAGTTTTTGTAGGTGTTTTCAATATTATTGGCGACAATGATGATGACGATACCACAGATGTTAAGATATTACATTGCGCTTTTACATTTGGAACTGCATTATCAATTAATTTCTTTTTATTTATATCACTGAATTGAATTATAAACATAGAACTGGAAAAATGTTCTTCGCATATTGCTTTATATTTACACTGGTCATACGACAATCCAACTAAATCTATATTTCCGGTACATTCAATCCACTTATCACGTTGAGAGATATTTTTTGGGAAGTAAAAGAACTGAAGGTTTGGATAAAATTTACTGGACTTACCACAATTTTTCACTTTGTAATTTTCGGCATCTTAAAAACTGGAGTAAAGTACAGTAAATATAAAACAAATTAATAACACTTGGTTGTAAGTTTATTACTAAACACGTGTTTCTGTTGTTATACTATCAACAGAAGTGACGAAAAGTTACAGAATCAGCAATTATATACCAAAGGCACCCAAAAGTAACAATGAAAACACCAATAGAAAAACAATAAATTCAACCACCAATAAGAAAACAGACAAGCAATATAAACAGTTTAATATGTAGATAAATACCTATGAGAAGCAAGCCTAATTACATTTTGCGGTGATACAGTCATCAAAGGATTAAATACAACTTAAAAGCCGAGGAGGTATGAGATCCATTTGGTCGTTCATTTGGTGATTTCAGTTGTTTATGTTTTTATTATTTTTAAAGCTTCCAGTTTTCATTACGATAGCTAAAACTGCACATGTTTTTGGAATCTTACCATCAAACTATGATGTTACAAATTAGATTATAAGATATTTGTGTTGGCAAATATATTAATACTCCTCTCAAATAGCTTCAATATAAACTTGAGATAGAATGTAACAACATTATTAATATAAGCAGAGCTATTGATAATAAATCACCAACTAGCCGAACATATAGTTGTTAAGACTCGTTTATTACTACTCGTATTATTTAAAATGTGTTTTTCTTTACAGATTGTAAATGTTTTGAAATTTTATAACTGCCTACTCTATGATATCTTCCTATAAATCGTCTCTTTCTCTTCTATACTAGATTGACCTGCAAAAAGTTTAAAGATTAATATCTCTTTTTTTGTAATATATTCTTAATTATTATGTGTTTCATATTCGTTGTTTTCACATCTTTCTTGTAATGTGTAAAAAAAATTAATTAAAGTTAAATTAGTGGCACATTAAGTAGGTAATATATAAGAATTTAATTATTTTAGATTTCAGAATTACAATGACTACGACGGGTTTCAACTTTTGTTATCTATCGTAAACTAACTTATACTATTTCATTGTACGCAACGGATATAAGAACCATTTATTTAATAACATATTATACAAAAACAAATGAACTTAATCTTTCACAAACTCTATACAGGCCAGTAGAGAAGAGAAAATTTTAATAATCTGAAAATAATTTTTCACAATTTTACAATAATTTTGCCATTTACAACTTACAACAAACTTGGTAACAAACACATTTTAAATAATAGTGACATTATATACAAAATAAACCGTAATTACGGCTAAATCGGACAAACTTATACAGATACTATTTCATTTTACGCAACGGATATATGTACGAACCATTTATTTAATAACATATTATACAAAAACAAATGAACTTAATCTTTAACAAACTCTATACAGGCCAGTAGAGAAGAGAAAATTTTAACAATCTGAAAATAATTTTGCATAATTTTGCAATAATTTTGCCATTTGTAACTTACAACAAACTTGGTAACAAACACATTTTAAATAATAGTGACGTTATATACAAAATAACATATAGTCTTAGTAAAAACAGATTCTAAAATATCTTATAGAAAACAAACATACAATAATTACAATTGAATGCCTAAACATGTTGGCTGCCGTAATGATAAGATTAAAAATTAACATTACGGAAACTTTAGAAATAAATAAAGCCACAAAGAATGGTAATTAGCTAATAAAAGATCAAATGGATCTCATACCTTCTCGGCTTCCAAGTTATGTTTAATCTTTTGATGACGGTATCGCCCCAAAGATGTCATTAGGCTATAATACTGTTTGGTATTTGTTTTGTATTATGCATAGTACAGAATTTCAAACAAACATAGTTCTAGTGTAATTTTTAAAACGAGTCATAGGGCTATAACATAGTAAAACAGTTTTTTAGCTGCCAAAAGTTTCTATATTAATTTATAGGAAAAAGAATTAGTGCATATTATAGAGAAAAAAAATTATTCTTTGACACCTTAACGCACGACAACATCTAAGGATTCTTTCTAATTGGGCCACGGTATATTTTGGTGCCTTTCTTCTTTTTCGTCATTTCGAGAAAGTGTTCTAAAAACAGGTCGTTGTGACACTCCAACTTTGTCTTTAACGGCTGCAATTAATCTTTGTTCTCTCATGTAGCTCAAAATTTTTGGTCTACCACTTTTGGGCAAATTAACACAGGCTATACCTTCTTCACAATCTTTTATTGTCCGATAAATTGTTGCCACAGAGATATTGTGCTCGCGATAAACTGCAACAATATCACACTTAGGCATTCGCCCAACAAGATTGTAAATTCCTTTACCGGTTTCAGGATATTATTCCATTGTTTACATGTACAAAAGTAGGCTGGTAACTAAGTAATAACTGTATCTTTATGGTAATATTATTACCATACTGACTTGTCAACAACGGTCTACAAAATAAAAATAAAATAAAATGAAAATATAATTGTCTTCATTAAAACATACAGATAACGGTAGCCTATCATTCTAAATACGGTCTACTTTATTCTAAAGTAATAAACATGTGGAGCAAAGCACATAATTTAAATATTTGTCATATTGACATATTTCAAAATAATTGTTCTGTTAACCATAGCAATCTGAAAGTAGCATTAATGAAAGAATTTCAAAAAATGATATTTTTCAATGATGTCTTAATTTTCTGAAACCGATAAACTATTGACCGAACCACGGATGTTATTAATCATAACAAGCCTTAGCTAAATTAAGAGAATATTATTTAAGTAAGTTATATGGAGTTAATATAATATTGTATAGTTATTGTGTATCTACAAATTTCATTTTGTTATAAATAAAAGTTATTATTACATCATAGTTTTATGGTGAACAAGACTTTTTCTTAATTTGCAAATTTTTAAATTTATTTTGTTTCTTTATATGAATCATATATGTAACGTGTTTGGTGTCAAAAAATTCGTATTTTTTTTTCTTTAATATGTATATTTTTTCTATAAATTAATATAAAAACTTTTAACAGGTAAAATACTCTTTTTCTATGTTATAGAGGGCTATAACAGAAAAACAGACCCGTTTTAAAAATTAAAACCGATAAATGTATTTGGAATAAAACAAAATGCATTTTTTTTTTAAATTATATATCTCTCATTCAAATATTATCATTCCGTACAAAAGTATGCGCGCCGAGTAACCGATGCAGGGTTCTTTCGTAATTCGTACAGTAGCTTATAATATAAACAATATGTATATTAAATTGTTTTCGTTATTAAAAATAAGTGTGGAACTTGCTGGAAATTCATAACGGGACGAAATTTACTATATCTACTTTTTTCACAAACGAATTTTTAATTTTACCAATAATATTTTACTTAACTCAGTTACCTATTATAAACATTGTGCAATTTTGTATAAAACGGATAGATGCTATATACTTAATGTTCTAAGTGCGTAAAATTTGAATAAATTATTTTTAATAGTTCGTAAGATATTACAATGTAAACGCTAAAAATATCGAAAAATGCAATTCATGAACTTATTCCGGCTTGGGATTCTAATTATTCTTTATGGTTAATAAGAGCCAAAACAGTGAAATCAAATAAGATATATTTTGATATATCCGGTCAGAAATTTGTTTGCATGATGCTGGTAGTCTCAGAGTTCTTGGTTTAGAACAAAACCCCAGACCCCAGGCGGCCGCCCAAGGCAACTGAAAGTAAAAGTGTACAATTCGAGTGAGCCTGCTAAATACTGTCAATGCACAATAATTGTTTGGTCCAATGTGATCAGCACTCTACACTGCCGACATCTAGTACAGTTGCAACAACTACACAAAAAAATTAAACACACGTTTACCCGTAAGGCTGTGCATCTGGGTATGTTTGTCTGTGCATAGGGTAAGCGGCGACAGCAGTATACAAACCCTACATACAAGTATAGTTTAAACTTAAACTTACCCAGGAATACATGATTCAGAAATAGGTCTACGAATATCTAACATACCTGAAAAAAAAAACCATTTTAGAATTACACTAACAAAAAATTATAATATACTATTTTCTAGTTCTAATAATTAAAAATTAATATATAGAAGTAGGCCTAATAGATCGAGTAGATTTTAAATAAACAAAAAAAAATAGGTAATTTTTATTTAAAATCTCTTTGATCTATAAGGCCCATTTCTACGAATTAATCATTTAGGAAAGATCAAAAATAATTTATTATCTAAAATAATTAAAGGTTATATATTTTATTTATTGTTAATTTTGAAAAACGCATATGGTTCTCCCCCGACCTCATTTCCAACGTGAGCTTAGTGGTTCTTTTTAGACCGCATAAGTAAAAACTTCATTAATTAATTAAAAAGGTAAAAATGATTATAAAATTAGGTTAGCATTGTTCGTTATAATCATATTTTTCTAAGTAATCTAAAAGTATATAGTCTGAGAGATAATATTTGCTAAATTATCTACAGCCTTTATACATATCGGGCTATTAAAAAACGAATCCTATTTGAAACTCCACAACTTCGGATATTTTAAGATATCGTTTTTAAATTTTTATGAGAGAAGACTGTTTTGAGTGTATTGCAACAGTGAAATTTCTGTACTCATAGTTACCATCAAATGTGTTAAATATAAATAAATAAATAAAATAAATATATCATCACGGCTTATTACCCATTGCTGGGTGTGCCAATCTGCTTTGTACACAGATGCGGTAATGATGACATATTTGCACCGTGCGGGCGCTTACCAGGCGTCACCTCACGGGCACTCATTGCTGGCGTGGAGAGTGCACCACAGGGGTCAATTTTGTGCCATTTAAAATTGTAAATATTTGTCGTCGGTCGGGATCGAACCCGGTTCCCCAGATTCGCGACCTGACACTCAGGCACGCGGCCACGAGACCAGTGATGTCTCGCTATTGTGCGGGTAACGTTACTCAATGTGGGAGACCGTTCTTGTGTCCAACGTGCTTGTGGCATGTGAAAAATTCACGAACTTCTGTGAAATCCTGTAGCTCAGTTGGCAGAGCGCCCGACTGGAAATTGGGAGGCCGTGAATTTTTCACAAATATATATATATATATATATATATATATATATATATATATATATATATATATATTTGTAAAAATTTCACGGCCTCCCAATTTCTAGTCGGGCGCTCTGCCAACTGAGCTACAGGATTTCACAGAAGTTCGTGAATTTTTCACATGCCACAAGCACGTTCGACACAAGAACGGTCTCCCACATTGAGTAACGTTACCCGCACAATAGCGAGGCATCACCCGTGGTAGTGAAAAGGCACTACAGTATTATATATGAGATATGAGAGAAGACTGTTTTGAGTGTAATGCAACAGTGAAATTTCTGTAACTCATAGTTATAGTATGTCTCAAGATATTTGCAAACGTACCTGCTTCGACTTACGCAGCGGGTGGCTTCTTAAATGGGCTTGAGGGGTAATGTGACAGGGTTGTAACAAAATATTTGAAATCCAGCACACGAAGTATTTTTGTGGAATTTAACGTTTCACTTGAATTTTAAGAAATACAGAACAAAGAATATAAAACAAAAAGTAATCAACACATATATTTCATAGAATTTGTACAAAATTATAATTCAATTGCATGTAATGTAGTACTACAATTGTTAATATTAACAAAAAATATAAATATTGCATATGTACATAAATTATTATTTCACAAGTATGCTTTCGTCACTATTATTATCGTTACTTACATCACTATCAGTACTATCTCTATCATTTACATGTATTATAAAGTCATTTACAATAGTATTTATACTCAAGTATTGGCTTTAAATTTCTTTTATATGTCTAATACAGTTTGACTGAAGCACAACTGGAAGGTGAACTATTCTTTCTCCAAATATTTGATTTGAATTGTGCCCAAACTAGTTTTATAGGATTCAGTATACAATAATATGGCGGTAAACGTAATACACTATGTCCAAATTCTTTAGCTATTAAGTCGCATACATATTGTTTTTCAACTGGTTCAGTTTTCACGACAACCATACGTTGTTTCTTAGAGTATACGTCTTCAAAATACAAATCATTTTTAATTAAATATTCTTTTATTTCTGACTTATTATTGGACATAGTTGGCACTTTTACAGCCAAACGAGAATGGTAACTAGCATTATCCATTACTATTACACTATTAGGGGGTAAATTAGGAACGAGTTTATCTTTAAACCAAGTTTCAAAAATATCTGCTGACATGTTGTCATGATAATCCAAACTAGAGTCTTTCACATTTCGGGCAGATAACAGAAGTGTTTCACTGACCCATCCTTGTTCACTTCTAGCATGCAGAATTATAATTCTATTTCTCCGTGAAACTGGCACATCCACAGCACAACTGGTACTTCCATCTGTCCAATTTTTTTTCACGTCTTCGTCTTTTTGATTTAACTCCATATAAAACAATTAGCCGTACAGTGGCATAATTCACATTAGTTAATTCTGCCGTTTTTTTAATGAGAGTATTATCACTTTCACTACTTTTTAAAGAGTTATATACATTTAAAATAATTTGTTTACAGCAGTCCGATAAGTGTACATGTTTATGTTTTCTACTTGTCTCGTGAGAACACTGTTTATCCGACAAAACTAATGTTTCTTCGTCCCATGGTCGCCATATTTTTTTTATGTAATTTCGTCTGAATTTGCTTACAACCACAACTGAACAAGTCAATAAATTACATTCGAATGACATTACACAAAATTTTCACAAATCGTAAATAAATGCAGTTATGTTAATTAGCGGGATTTTTATAAAGTACCGCTTCATCGTTTTCCCAAATTTTGCTGCTGACGCATACGACCATAAATCCCATGCTGTTTTGCGGTGCACCGCGTCATTACGAAGGCAGGTAGATTTGCAAATATCATGAGACAAACCATACCATCAAATGTATAAATATATAAACGAAGACGGATTTGTAAAAAATTCACG
Organism: Harpalus rubripes; assembly: GCA_963082715.1. NCBI lineage: Eukaryota > Metazoa > Arthropoda > Insecta > Coleoptera > Carabidae > Harpalus > Harpalus rubripes. The sequence goes on from OY720450.1 coordinate 33,842,933, forward strand.
GACTCCAACGGGATTCGAACCCACGGCCTACCAATTTCTAGTCGGGCGCCCTGCCAACTGAGCTACAGGATCCCACTATAGTCCGTGAATTTTTCACACCACGGGTGATGCCTCGCTGTTGTTGGGGTAACGTTACTCCTTGTAGGATACCGTTCTCGAATCCAACGTGCTTGTGACATGTGAAAAATTCACGAACATCAGTGGGATTCTGTAGCTCAGTTGGCAGAGCGCCCGATTACAAATTGGGAGGTCATGGGTTCGAATCTCGCTGGGGTCCATGATCCGTGAATCTTTCACAAATCAGTCTTCGTTTATATATTAAATTTTTATCTCTTGCAAACAAAGGGCTGAGAAGTATGCCTAGCAAATTTCAAACATTTGTTTAGAAAAACAACTGAATAACGATTTTTCAAATTTTCCATTCAAATCTACTACTACAAGTACCGTAAAATGGGGATAATTAAAACTTTCAGTATAAGTAGAGCTAAGCTTTCAATCTTTAAATTTTGCGATGATATGGCTATCCACGACAAGTTTTCGAAATTTCATGACAGGTACTAAAAATTGGTGTAAAATGCATGAATGGTATAAGTAACTATTTGATAAAATAAATTATAATACTGTTGTAGTCTTTTTGCATCTTTCATAATCATCCGAGGGTCTCTGTTGTCACGTTGTATCTAAACATTATTTTGCAAAACTTAAAATCCCGGTTCTAACCTATACGAGTATTGCTTACAATAGAATGCAAAAATTTAATTTAGAAATATGTTTATGCATTTCTAAAAAAAGTCTATATTGTAAATGTAGCATTTTTTAAAGATAATTTGAGGCAATTCCTCGATTACATAAGCGGCAGCTGGGGTCACAGCGCTAGGCTGCTTACCAGGAATAGAATAAAAGCAAGTCTGAAAGCAGCTATAGAAAAAATTGCCGATGGTATTTTTTACTTATATTTGTATTTTTTACATGTTTAGAGTGCCTTTATGCAATTTTTGTTAAATATATTATATTGAGACATTTCATAATTTTATTTTTAAGTAACCCTAACTCTTATACGCAAGGTGATAAAATTATACTTTCATTTTATTTTTTTGCTTAGCGTCTCAAGTAAGAGAAACCTACAGCATGATATCTTTATAGGAAAATCATTACGTAAGTTTGCAGTGTCTCGTTTAACCCGAACTTCAGGGTGAAATGAGACAGTTTTGAATAAAAATAACTGACTTTTGAAGGTTACATATTTGTTATAACTAAAGAGCGGATTTTATACAATTGCATATATAGTTTTTATTGGGCATATCAACAAAATCTTTTCATATGTCCACGTTTCATTAAAAGTTAATGCATATTTTTTAAATTTTTGCATAAAAACATATTTGGTGCATATAAGTGCATATTTTAATACTTTTTACAAATAAAAATTAATTTTAGAGAATTTTTTATGCTTTTTCTATTTAAATAAAATAAATTTGTGTTTAATTTTTTTATGTATATACGGCAATAATGTGACGTCGAAATTAAGCAGAAATTACAATTTTTGAAAATGGGCTTTCGATTTCTTAAGTGCATTTTGAAGGAGTTTATTGTAAACCATGCGTAGTCAAATTTAAATTACTGTCATCTGTCGTCAAGTGCAAATACAAAACTTTTTATACTGTGCTTTAACTATATAAAATATGAATATGTAACAAAAGCACATCATTAAACTTTCAACTTTTCAAAATAGGCCAGGTAGCAACTATTTAAATTTGGCGGTATATACGGTTCACTATATACTCTTTCAAAATGCAATAAAAAAACTAGACGTCTACTTTCAAGATTTGTAATTCCCGCTTGATTTTGACGTCGAACTTTCACACTCTATGAGTATTATGTATGTAACGTTTGCAGGTATAAATTCCCACAAAATAGTGTAAAGCTGTGATCTGCAATAGTTTTGTATATACTGTTATTATTTTGTAATTATTAGTTTATTTACAAACTAAAGCGTTTTTTTATTTTTGTTATTTTATTTAAGATATTATTTTATATTATAATTAACCGTGATATATATATATATATATATATATATATATATATATATATATATATATATATAGATATATACATATATATATATATATATATATATATATATATATATATATTACATATACAAATGGAAATAAGATAAAAATTTTCAGATATGACTACAATATTCAAAAGCAACTGACTATTTTTTTGCATATTTTTATTAAAATATGCATATTTACTGTTTTGCATATATGGTGCAAATTTTGATGATTTTTTCATGCATATTTTCATACTTTTTTACTGCATATAATCCACTTTTCAGTTATAACTGTGTTTACTGTGGTTAGAGCATGTCTGTAAAGTTGTGATTCTGAAACTGCAATAACAAACAAATTCTCATAAAATACAATTAAGTTTTAAATTCTAAACGTTTTACTTTTGTATTTACACTTTTGGTGCATTTTAATTACAGAATCAACAATCGCTTCATTAAAAAATAACATTGTATTGGATTTTGGTAAATAAACAAGTCTGTAGAAAGTTTAATTAATAATTTAGAAAATACAGCAATAAAAATACTTAAAAATGACGGTTATAATTGACCCCCAGGAAAACAACAAGTGATACGTATCGCCTACTTATTTATGTAAATATAATTTACACTGTTTCTATGACAATATGAAAGTATTCAAGTATATTGTCCAACACAATGTATTTCCTGTTACATATTTTAATTCTCCAAGTACACCAGACATATCTTGTAAATAATTACGAAAACTGCCCAAAAATTAACGATACTTGGGCACCAAAACTCGGAAAAAGGAATTAATTTCAATAAAATTACAGTAGGGTGGAGGTATACGAGAATGTCTTAACTAGTCCAGGATAATTTCATTCACTTCCTGTAAGCGGGGCACGAGATTTTTGATGCCAGTGTCGGAAATGCTGATGAGATGCTTATTTAAATTACGGAAGACATGCAAATCAGACGGTTCCAGATCGGGACTGTGTGATGGCGGTCCACAACGTTCCTTGCCTTCGGTTCCGGATCCGTTTTCGAAGTTCCTTTTAGGTTTTATAGTAGTGATCCGCATTCACAGTAGACCTATGCAGAAAATTGTATAATTGAGCAGATTTCGCACCTGGTGGGAGAGTAAAGAGAATATTCCATTGCAAACGGCTGCTACTGCCAAACTACTTGATCCAGAGTGCTGCCGGGCCACTAGTTTGAAAGAGAAGCAGTCTCTTTACACGACAGTGGGTTCATTACCCATTTATGAGTACACCAATCTGACTTTATTTGCAGATTTCGGTAATGACGACTTATATGTACCTTGAGTGACAGCACTTATCTAGTTTTAAATTTGAAGTCATTCGGAATCGAACTCGGACCAACCGAGTAATTTATTTTCTCAAATTTAAAAAATAATAATATTAATAAAATTTGTGAAGTTGCAAATAACAAATATGATCCACATTGAGAACTTCGTGCGTAGATATGAGATTCGTATTAGCAATCCCGACACTACAACATCAGAAAGTCTCTGAGGAGACGTCACACGACCTTAGTAGTATTATTGCAATTTGCTTGCTCATCTCGGGTGCGTAATTCGATCTAGCTGGCCATGACCCTTACAATTTTCTTCTGAACCTCAGTGGTAGTAACTATAGCAGCCCCAAAGGCACTGCTCACCGCTGGCGCTCCCGCATTATACTGATTGGGTAATCAAAGCTTACCTAAAGTGTGGTTTGTGTAGGGAATAGAGCAATCCAAGATTTATAGAGAAAACACTAAGAGTAAGAGTTAAATTAATAAAATAAATATAAATATATCATCACGGAATATTACCCATTGCTGTGTGTTAGTCTGCTTTGTTCGCAGATTTTGGTAATGATGATGACAAATTTGTACCTTGCGGGCGTTTATTAGGCGCCACCTCACGGGCACTCATTGTTGGCGTGGAGAGTGCACCACAATTTTGTGCCATTTAAAATTCGAATTAATTACAAATAAATTTATTTATTTAATAAACTAACAATGTATAGTGTGTCCACTGTAAGCGGGCTACCATTGCTTACTTTCTTATTTAAAGAGATAGAAAGACGATTAAGGGCCACTTTTACAATCATTAGATAAACCTCGTATAACGCTATACCAGGTATAAAATTGGATATTGTATTTTACAAATCCCGGATCAGGGGGGTGAATCTGCATTGAGAAACGTGATAACAAGTTTTCAATCTAGTAGCGTCTGAAATACTTCCTGACCCGTTTATAGATGTCGATAGTAGTAGTACAGATTTTACAGTGATTCTCAAATCCTATAAAAAGGTGATAAATGTTTGAAACACTACACTTGTATCGACAAAGCATTAGTATACTTTTTACGAAAATGTACCCCAAAAGTTTTGTATAAAACAGCCTAGAAAAATCACACGTTTCAATTTTCAAGACGCTACGGCACGGTACGTTACGCTACGGCTTACGCTGTATAAATCCAGCATCTGACAGTGATGATGAAATATTTTATTGACGTCTGTCAAACGTATGAATAACAAAACATCGTTTGTGTTTACGTAGTATCCATAAGAACCAGGATGACCAGGAATAAAGTTATCCGAAGTTTATACGACCGATTTTCATGGTATAAGAAATACTGGAGTTTATTCTATCTGAGGTTTATCCGAGGTTTGTAAAATATAATAGTATAGCGTTATACGAGGTTCATTTAATGATTGTAAAAGTGGCCCGTAAAAGACAGTCTTGTTTATATAATTGCTAGGATAAAGTTATACCTCCGATAGCTATACCGTAGTTTATCCATCAATTGTAAAATTGGGCCCTATAGACAAAGTTTGGCGATATTATAAGACAAATTTAACAGTGAGAAATGCAAAACAATTGAGTATCAAATATGCAACTTATTCAACAAAATAACATTTTTTAAATGGAATGCCATATTGAAAATAGCTCCATTTAAAAGTTTGTTTTTTTTCATCTGATTATAAAAGTTCATTATCACTATGCCTCTAAAATTAAAAACAAAAGACTTATTTCAAGTTGAAATTTACATATTATATTTCTTATTTTAATATAAATAATAAACCCCAGTCTGATGAACAATGTAAATATTGCAGTAAAACCTCCGGTTAGAAAGGTGAGAGGCGACAGCAATATACAAGGATAAAAAGCGGGTGTCCATAAATTAAATGACATTTTAAATTTTGTGTCATTTTTTGCGACAAAACCAGAGTAGAAATTTTTGTTTGCTGTCATTAATAAATATTAAGGTTCAATTATGAAAAGGTACACAATTGAACAACGCGTATAAATTGTAAAAATTCTTTTTAAACGTAGTGAATTTTTCACGAATGCTATTTTGGTCATCTTAATGCACCTGTGGCCGCTGTAAGTGAAAATGTTGAGAAAAACGGAATTACTGTTACCGGCAATGTAATTCGATATCGTGAGATGAGTACCTACCATTATTTTAAGGAATGAAATTGATTATGGATGGGGAAGACAGGTAGTTTCAACAACACGGTGCAACATGTCACACTGCCAATCTAACCATGCAGTTATTTGGAATAAACAAGGTTATGTGAATTAGCCGCCAAGATAATGTGCCTTGACACCATTGGACTATTTTCTTAAGATTATCTTAACAATAAAAAGTACATCAACAAATCACAAACAATGAGCACCTCTCAAAGATATTCAGCACAATATTGCTGAAATTCCCCAAAAATTATTTTAAATGTCATGGAAAATTTCACCAGAAGAGTGAACATGTAGTACCACAGAAGAGGCGGTCATTTGTCAGAAGTTTTGTTACACACAAGACCTCCACATTTCTACTCTCAAATAAATCGAAAATATTATCAATACGTTCAAATAAAAAAGTGTTTTGTTAAAAAATTAAAATGTCAGCTCGTTCTATTACACTTTAGATACATAATGATAAGAAGTCGAAGTCTAAAAGATGAAGCTTCCTGAATATCATTTATCTTTTCGATTCGCACTTTAATAATAAACTAATACACACAGTAAGCACATTATATTGATACCAGTGGTGGTAATGACAATCGTCATGCATGAAATTTAACCCAAAATTACAGTGACACTATATAACGAGGGTTTCCTGCCAGAAGTGGGTATCAACACTTTTACGTTTTTTTTATTATACGCCATTTCCTTTTTAGGTTTATTCGACAAAAATATTGTGCCATAGGGGCCCATATACAAAAACACAGTAACTATTTTTTTTTATAAATATTTGTGTAAATATTATTAACTATTCTAATGCAGAACATTACGACATAGTTATTAGTATACTTAAATAAACAAATATATTGTAACGATTTTATTTATTTGGGTGACTTGTAAAAATCAAATTATTATTATTCATTAAAATAGATGTTTATTAAACGATAATAAAGATGACTATTACTATAGTTAAACCAGTATTAAATACTATTTGAAGATTAAGTTATAATTAATTATTTAAACACTAAGATTATTTATTTAAACAATAATTATCTCACTTATTTTTCTACAATTGTTCTTCTCTTAAGAAAAGCAGGATAAAAATAAACATTCATTTTTCAAACTGGTATTACCAGGCTGGCTTTGATCAGTGATTTTCGTACAACAACTGTAATAGCAGTTGTGGCGTCATCATTCCTGGACTTAAACAATAATAACTTGTCATCTCGTGGATTCAATACGAGTTCTTCTTGATTGACCGTCATCACACCATTCTTCAGGTCAAGTTTAAAACCGTGCTTTTTCATTACGTCCATATTGAGTATTAATTCATCTTGAACATCAGTTACCAACGCACGTTTAAAGGAGGTGTTTCCAATAGTGATGTTTATATCTATTTCTCCTAATGCGCATGCTTGTTCTTCCGTTGCTGTGCGTAATCGCCACTTGGTTGACTAAAGATGCGTCTTGCCTGCGTTCTTTCCTAAGTCGGGTCTAATTATAGTCTTTGTCACACCCGTATCCTGTAACATTTTCAATGGTCCCATATCAACAGAGCCATTCGCGTAGATGCTGCTGGCTTGACGATGAAGGGATGCAATATAACTGATGGACTGTGAATCTACTAAATTACGGGCCGACGATTGCCCCTTCGCATCAATCCGACTTAGTTTTCCGATTCCTTCTTTCTTTCTTTCAGCAAACTTTGCAATTTCAATTCTTCGCAACCTCTCATCTAGATCTTCCGTGTTTTCTTTTCTCTCGGCATTAATATTTATCACTCGCGATTGGTTATGTAAAGCTTGTTTGGCAGCTTCATGTTCTAGTGCGAAGTGAAGCGCGTCAATTAATGTTTTTGGGCAGGCCAATCACCGTGCCTGTTGCGTTCGCTGTCTCGTACTCCGTAGATGAATAATTGACTGTCCAGACACTCCAAAACGCTATCCGGAGCTGTAAGATGTGCGAGGCGAACCAAACGAGCTACGTCAACTTCAGTGTTGAAGACTTTTTCTTGAACTTTGATGCCAGTTTCTCAGTTGCGCCTGGTATACCTGCTCCAGGTGCGCATTGCCCTATCGCATATCTAATCGGATAACTAGTTGGTCATAGTTCTCTTGTTCTTCTTTCTTCAGCGTCTGTAAGATGTCGACGTCGTCTCTATGCAAGGAGATAGTCAACGCTGTAGACGTCCAGTTATTATGTGCTTTCGCAACTGTTTCAAATTATTTTAAATAGTTCGACCACGAAGATTTTCCATCAAATTCTGGTGTTTTGATGTGCATTGTTAAAGTAGTATCAGGTTTTACTACTTTCCTTCCTTCTATTGGATCTGCCTTAGGTATTTCGAAATTTGACATTGGCGACAATGCAATTTCAGTGACCTTTTCTTGTAGTTATTCGATCATCTTTTCATTTCATCTACTTGTCGAAGAAATTTATATAATCAATTCCAACCTAACATCATCAATAAACTGATACAAAAGAAAAAAAATACAGTCTTCAACTAAAAGAAGCATTTGTTGATACCCTCCACATAGGGAATAACACCCCCCCCCCATTCGCCTAAGCCACCCCTTTTACGGTAAAGTAAGCTACAAAATCAGAAATTTGCTGAATTACCATAACATATTAAAACCCGTAACAAATTTAAAACAAGAACTCTGTCAAAAAATCGACAAGACAGCACTATTAGAGAAATCTGGCGTCTATAGACTAAACTGCGGTAATTGCGGCTGTAACTACGTAGGTAAGACAGGTAGAATGTTATCTGTCCGTTTCAAAGAACACGCGCGAAGTATAAAATTTCAAAACAACCAGGCAAGTTTCGCAGAACACAATGGTAAAGTGCTAGACTTTCTTGAAAATTTGGAAATTAAAAAGGCATTGAAAGTTAATGAAGCGTTGTACTTAAACGAACAAATAAATTTAAAAAATAACCCATTACTTGATTTTTTGATTTAGTTTCACGCAAGTTTTTTCGCGCTTTTTGCATTATCCTACATTTTTCTGCATTTCTCGGTTTCCTCACAGGTCATTGTTCTTTGACGATTTGCTAGTAGCGAAAGTTATTTGTGAATTTGCTATTTTTTCCATTTTAATAATTTTTTGTTAAAAATTTGTAATTTTTTTATGACTAGTATTCACTTTTACTCTAGTTCTGAGTTCTCCTGTAGTTATTTGTGTATTTTTTTGTGTGTTTTTTTTTTTGTATTTTGTTTTATAATTTTATTATGTTATTTATATCGTGTACACTCTTTATAGTCTCGCCGGTTGCCTGAAGATGGTCATTTAATGACCGAAACCGGTCGCATTTAATTTGCACTAAAATTATAGAACAGTGTGAACAAGACTTGGAAATTTTATTTTTTCCCCCTTTTTACATCTTCCATTTCACACTTGGGTGTTCCATTCCTTACAATATAATTAATTACTTAAAGAATAAGAATATTTATTTAAACAATATTTATCTCACTTATTTATATAACTACATTTATTTATGTTCAGTACCTATTCGTCGATTACTTGTTTATGTCACCAATTATTCACTTTACGACGCTTGTTTATATCAGGGTAATGCCTTCAACAGGGCATATATACTGCGGTGTTTGTAATCGAGAAATTGCTATAACAATAATCTACATAAAAACATCAAATACAATAGATAATGACACACTAGGTAATTAAACAAGTCTGAACAGGTCTGTTTACATCGCATGACCACCCGCGGCTATTGCGTCATCGCTACGGTGGGCGCTCTACGTTACAATATCATCACGGCATATTACCCATTTCTGGGTGTGCCAATTTGCTTTATACATAGATGTCAGTAATGATGATGACATATTTGTACCGTGCGGGCGTTAATATACCTCAAGTTAAAAAAATATTAATAATCGATTGTGAAACGTTTTTTATTTCTCGTATGAAGTGTTTCGGTATTACGCCCTCCTGGCAAGAAACTTCCATTTCTCTAAAATGACTAACGGATCGCTTTCTAACTATTTACCTCTAATTCTGCCCAGAAAGTCCTCCTTGGCTTTATTGATACATTAGCATTCGCATATACATTTTATTTTGTTATGGTATATTTATTACTTCCCAGTAAAGATGTGTTTATAAACATAAATATTTGTAGGTTATTTTTCTATCTTATATAGGAGTTTAACTCTTTTGGATTTGGTAGCTACCACTGTTTATTAGAACAAAATATTATTATTACCTCTCGCTAAGAGAGGTATTGGATTCATGCTAAAAATCGCATATCCAGATTTTAGTGAATAAGCACCTTGTAAGGTCCCTAGAATCCGATTATAACATTTTTACGATGATGTCCGTATGTGTGTGTGGATGTTGGATGCACAATTTATCAAATACTATAAGACTTCAGACATTTTTATCTACGGATTCCTCAATCTAACAATAATAGAAAGAGTTGATTAAGTTTTGGTAACAATTGGACAACTGGAAGTAGTAGTTACAAGAAAAAAATCACGTAAAAATTATTTATCGAAAATTTATGTAAATACTTATATTAAAAACGTTAAATTCTTTATTCGATAAGTATAAATTCATTATTATATCTTCTATAGATTTAGAGATAAAGAAATAAAGATGTAAAAAAATCTCAGATCAAACTACTTCAAGACAAGAAATTCAAATGTTTGTAATTGACACATAAATGTCATTGTCAAAAATATTTGTATGCCATTGTCAAAAATATTTGTACATAATTATGAAGATTATGAAAAGAATATACGTAAAAAAGAATACAAAAGGAATTTGCGAAAAAATGACGAATATAAAGTAAAAGAAAAGAAAACTAGAAAAAGAAAATTTCAGGATACTGAATATAAAGAAAATGTATGTATTGTACATAATTTAAATTAAAATATCGCATAGATTTTGCAAATATAAGTGACAATTATTTTGTAGTGAGACATGAATATATGTATTTGTATTTAAAAATATTTTTCGTTTTTTACGTACAACCAGGTAAAATATCTGGCGAGAGGTTATGTGCTGGCCACATCAGAGTTTTTTTCTTGTAGTGTCTGTTCAGACCGCGAACAGCCTGCTACAGTGGAGTCAGAAGTAATAGTCCTGTCACAGGCGCACACTTCCCTTCCTGTTCAGTTGTAGCAAAATTTCTTGGGATTATCTACGTTCACAATTTTAGGCACGTGACATGCTGTTTTTTTAAATTTTATCGCACACTCAAAGCTATTAAATTTCTAGATCCTATCATTAATATATTTTAGTCCCTACAGTTTTATTTAATAGGGCTCAGCAACAATTTTTTGTATAAAACTTTTTTAAATTGGAAGCGAACTGTAGTCCTAGAAAAACTGTAATATTCGTTAAGCCATAATATTTTACTTAATGATCTAGGACGTTCACATTACAAAAGTTCATTTTGTTCTGAAACAGTAGATTTGGCAAATAATTAGAATCACAATTAATATAATGCTTAAAGTAACTTTCATGATCAATAATTTGAAATATGGATAAATAATATGTAATTTAATAATATAATTAATGAAAAAGTATGTATAGTGTAGTCCAAGTTTTTATTACCCTGGCAGCCTATTCTTCAACATACCAGTATCTTTCATTTTTATACAAACGCAAGTAATTACTAGCTGGCTTGGAATCATAAATTCAAACAAATATTACGTAGTTTACTGTCCTTGTTTCGCTATTTTATGCAGTTATTTACTTCAAAATCGAAAAAAACGATAGCAAAACCCTTCGAAAGTAGTAAGATATTACGATAGAGTAGGTATGTGACGTAGATGTTGAAAACCATATAATTTTTTTAACTTTTTCTAGTCATTATCATACGTTTGGGTCTATTTTTAATACTCGAAGTTCCGGATTTCGAAGGCCATCATTAGAATCTCGGATAATATAAGAGATACTACTTCGGTAAAATGGGACATTTCGTGCAACTTTGGGGGGCTATCATAGTTCCAAAACTTCTCATTAGTATAACGAAAATCCAATTTTGGCCGAAATTTCAATTTCAAATAACTCAAACAATTTGAACTACTAGAAAAAATTTTCAAATGAGAAAATAAGATATTTTTATTTCCATCCAGCGGTGTACGAAATATAACAAACTTACATTTTTGAATAAAACAATGGAACCCATATTTGCTTCAAAAAATTCTTATTTTTATCCCTCTCCATTGATATAAGGGTTATGTTTACTTATTTTACCATTTAAAATGTTAAATTTTTAATTATTTTTTAAGAAATTTATTTTTCTTGTTAGCAATTTCATTTGTTTTTTAAAATAATATTTTATTTGACGTAAATAATTTCTTTCATACATACCCTGTCTCATAATTCAGTTTTAACTTTAGATTTTTAAATTCACGTAGGTAGGTATATACCAAGTATCATATTTTAAAATGCAATAACCCTTTTACCAATTGAAAGAGATAAAAAACAAGTATTTTCTTGAAGCAAAAATTAAATATGGTTTCCATTTGAAAAAATGTGAATTTGTGTTTTATCTTGAAAAATTGCAAAGATAAAAATTATTGCTCCCCAATGCGCACCAGATATATCCCATTTTACCGAACTTTCAAGCAGTGGCGGAGTTTCGTCCCCGCTGGCCCCCGCGTTGCGGACGTAATGAAATTTTTTATAACAATGTACTTATTTTACTTTTCTTTTATACTCAATGGTAAAATTTGAGGAATTATAAAATTACATTGTATCTAATAAAGTTTTTTTTTTAATATGGCCCGAGTATTAAATAATCAAAATAAACTTCAAATAGTATTATCTTTGCGCAGCCTTTTATACGGACAACGGACTATCCCAACCTTTACACTACAGGTAGTCCCATAAAACTTTATAAGGGGCAATCAGCTTATTTTTTAATGACGTCCAAATATCGTTTCATACTATTACTACACTAACCAGAATTTTTACTTCTACAAAATACACTAGCTTCATCATGTCCTGCTATTATTACCGCACTTAAATTATTTTTAACCCTACCAGTTAGTGTTGCTAGCGCAGAACGAAGCTTCTCAAAATTAAAAATTATAAAAAACTATTTGCGAAAGAGTATGACTCAAGAAAGGTTGCAGGATATGTCTCTCCTTGCTATTGAATCCGCAATAGCCAAAAAATAGAGATATCTGATTTAATATCAGATTTTGCTCAAAGCAAGGCACGAAGGAAACAATTTTAATATTTAAATATGTTTTACTCGGTTGCTCGGATTCTGCTCTATTAAGAATTACGTAAAAGAATAGATGTTTTTTGTCTTATATTTTGTTACGTTTTAGTGTTATTTTTCATATTATCTACATGTGCTTTTTTATATATTATGCCAAAAATAAATATATTATCTATTAAATATTATTTTAATGCTACCTATCTAAATTAGTTACATATGAAAGTAATTCATAAAAATTGTCTAAGTGATTAAGGAGGGGAGGGGGGGTTAGGTAGGGGGCCGGATTGAAAAGTCTGCGGGGGGGGGGGGGGAGGCAAAAATTAAAGTTCCGCCACTGCTTTCAAGATGCCAATGGTAGCCTTCGAAATCCGGAGACTCTGTTTAACCTGTGCTCTAACTTGTTACTATGGCGGAGGACTCCATTGTGGTTTAAGAGTTTTGCTGCACATTTATCATTAGCCTGTGTTTATCTTTCCCAGACCACGTGCACGCTGCACGACACAATTTAAATGTTTAATTGTTTCTTTTACATCAAATACTTTCAGCTTCTATTTGTATATGTATATTATGTAGATACTTCTACCAACTGAATTTATTCCTGGCTGTTATTGTATACTGCACAAATTGCCGCAATTCTTGGAAATACCCAATCAGTTTGTCACACAAAAGTATGTATGCAACTTACATTGCTGTGCTTAAATGAACCAAGGTAGCCTTTTAACATTTATATTACGTATCTGACATGCCGTAAGTTAAGGTTGGCATTACATCTCTTTTAAAGAGAACATGTTCTCTCTTTTACTCCGATCACTTTTTTCTTTGTTAATACGGAAATGTTCTCTATTGTACCCTTTTTTTCACGACTACAAAAATTTAGAAAGGGATATTTATTTTGAAGTTAATAGTGGTAATACTGAATTTTATTCATTACTGAAACTATGTCAATTCTACTTTTCGATTTCTGGATATAATGCTAAAGAGTATTTTCAATTATTTGGACACAATGAACAAAGGGAAGAAATAGATTATATGTGTCAAGAGTTAAACTAATAATAACTACATACACATGATACACATACACAGTTATAAAAGCATCTCAATCAACAAATTTTACGATAAAATTGAAAATAAAAGAATTTCTATCGACGTTTTCAAAATTTAAAAAATATGATATATCTGAAAATGATTAACATATATGTGTAACTTACTGCGATTATGCTATACTCTTTCTCATATACGATATATTTATAGATATATTAGATTATTTGTTTTAACATTGCCTACATAAGTACAATTATAAGTTTTACCAAAGAAATTTGCTATAAATATATAATTTTACAATTTTGGGAGATTTGTTTTTGAATACTACTTCATAATAATAAACATAAACACAGATTCTTTGTTTTGGGAAAGCACTTTTTTTGTTTTCTTTTTAATAAGAATTGTTCATTTTATACATTTTGAACTCTTGGCAAGTGGCAACCCTAAACCTAAGAACAGTCTATTCTTATATTGAACTGCAACCAAACCACAAAACTTTTACATTTACACAATGTAGCCACTTGATTTATTGTTAATTTACTTCTTTTAAATATACTATTTGGACTGTAATCCGTAGAATTAGTATCCTCCAATAAATTTATAAACTTTCTGCTTAATATTTTATACTAGGGAGATACTATTCACAATTAACTGATTTCACAGGTTAATCTCCCATGTGCCGGTCGATCTAAGACACCCGGTATAATCTCTTAACAAAAAACTGTCTGTATGGAATTTGTACAAAATACATAGAACTGATGGTAATGTACTGGAAATATGGAATCTTTTAAAAGAATATCTTTGTGTGGAATTTTCACAATATAAATATATATATACAGGGTGTCCCATAACTTCAGGTACATATTAGAAGGGCATATAGTTTTTAATGTCCTGATTACGGAATAAAAAGAATTTTTTCAAAATTCAAAAATTAGTTTTTTAGGTTTTTGAAGGAAACAGTTTTGGGACACTGGTTGAATAGGTAGTAAAAATAAAGTAAATAATTTGTTTTTTTTCATTACATACACATCTCCCAAATTTAATTGGTGTGACAAAGCTTTACGTAATTGCATAAATTAATTTCATTGTTAAATTATTTTATGTAATAGTTATAACTAATTTCACTAATCCAAATATTATAGTATCCAGGGGTACAAAAAATGTTCTTCTTAAGTGAACTACCCTTAATAATTATAGGAATCTTTTTGTTCCGTAATCAGGACATTAAGAACTATATGCCCTTTTAATATGTACCTAAAGTTATGGGACATCCTATATATATATATATATATATATATATATATATATATATATATATATATATATATATATATATATATATATAATTTAAGTGTTTCACTATTGCTATCTCGAGAACAGTAAGAGATAGCAAGTCCGTTAAATTAGGAAACAATTTCCATATTATAAGACTATTAAAATGAGCATTACAAAAGAATTTTCAAGCAGTGGTTCTCAAAATACAAAATTCAACTTTTTAATTTTAAATGAGAACCTACTTATTTTATTCGCCTATTCGATTCAGCATTTTTTCTGAATACGATATAAAATGTTTATACCCTACATAACGAAAAAAACGAGAAAAATGCAAAAGAAAAATTATTATTTTCATATTTATTTCTACATGTAATCAGAGTGCCATGACAAAAACAATTGCTGGCTGGCCAAATCAGATTTTTTCTAATGCTAGAGGGGTAATTTTGAAGGATTATTAGTCCAGTCAATGGAGACAAAAAAGACCTTTGCTTTACAAAAGGTGGGGTAGAAGAGATTTTAACAGATGTTGTTGGTCGGGATGGGGATGAAAAATTCAAGTTCTTGATCTTGGGGAGACTTGGCGCGAGCCGTTATCTTGGATCAAAGTTGCAAAAAATGAGTTTTTTTTTCTTTGACCTATTTTCTCAAAAACAGTAGCCTGTAACAAAATTTTACAAGGATACAAAATTAAAGCTAGTCAATTTTTGTACAAAAAGGGTTACGTTCTCAAAAAGTTTGTTAAAAATAGTTAACCAGAATAACAATTTATGAAAAAAAATTATATTATATAAAAAATAAACAATATTAGATATTTAATACTTAGTCTAATAGTTTTTACTATTTATAAAAGGTTACAGTCCCCGTGGCATTGAAAGAAGTAAATTATCGATATTTAAATATTTTTTATATTAATCCTGTCATGTATTATACGATTTTTGCCGATGAGCAGCTCGAGAATTACTAACAACTTAAACTTATCACTCTAAAATATTAATCTGCAAATCGGCTTAGTTCTCATTTCTTCACCTAAAATTTCGATACGATTAAAGTTAAACAATATTACTTATTTAATACGTGTCGAAATTTCACATGAAAAATGAGATCTAAACCGATTTGCAAATGTTTGGAGGGATTTCTTATAAGTTTTAGTTATTAGTCATTTGCTGACCGCGCTCATCGGAAAAAGTCAGATAATACATGACAGGGTGAAGAATTTCATGCTTAATTCAAATATTTAAACCACGTTATTATATCTTTAATCCGGTCAGACTGGTGTATGGATTTGTGAGAAAAATTATATTATAAAAAATTAAACAATATTAGATATTCAGTACAGGATCTTCAAATTTTCATCCCCGTCCCGGCTTTAACAACATATTATGTTAATATCGATTCTACTCTACTTTTGTAGGGTAAAAACCTCCATTGAGTAGACTATATGCATATACTTAAAGGGTTTATTGCAGTACGTACTAAGAACTCCTAAAAAACCGTGCTAAATATGGAATCGGAACCATAGTTGCGGAATTTTGATATCTGACATTTTTTTGCAGCACGACAACACAAAACTATATACGGTGCCAATCATCAAACATTTTTAATTTCAATGAGTGGTTAAGCAAATCATTCAAAGAATTTTTTCACTGGGTATTCAAGCATAAAAATAAAATATAATTTATTAGCATTATTTGCACAGTACGAATAATATTTAGTAAAATACAATGATATGCAAGCGAAATACAATCTATTAAGTGCACTTTTATCGAAATCCGTTATATATGCATTTATCATAGTAAAACAGTTTTCCTTGCGCGCTGACCACCAAATTATTTTAGAAAAAAATCTTCATATAAAAGTTGTAGAGCATAAAATTCAACTTATAATTTAGTAAACTGTAAAGAATACTAAAATTTATTAAAGAAAAGAATACTATATTACATAATAGAAAACAATTACAAATATCTCAAAAAAAAAAAAAAAATCTTGCAATCCTCAATCTCCGGATGGTCCACACACTCCCCACTAGCGCCAATAGTCTGCAAAAGATAAAAATGGATGAGTATATTCTCAGTGAGTAGGATCTCCGTAAATGCTCCAGGATTCAGCCCAACTCTTGGGATTAGGATAGGATTAGGTACCAGTCCCAGCCGCACTGTAGACTCCCTCAGCCCGCAAGCGAGGGAACAGGTGAACCGCAGAACAGCTCTTTCTCAACACCGCAGCGTGAGAGCACTCAGTCTCATCTCCGCAGAGAATGAGATAGTCCCAGCCGCACTGTAGACTCTTCCTCAACCCGCAAGCAAGGGAACAGTTGAACCGCAGAACAACTCTTTCTCAACACCGCAGCGTGAGAGTAACCACACATAATAAACACAAACCCATAGCACTCACCGTTACACAACGAAGTATATGCACCGACTAGACGTTGTCGCTTCGAAAACACTAGCACAACTGACCGATCATCAAATGAACAGTCATTTAATAAATATACGATCATGTAATTCAATTTAAAGCTGAAATTAAAAATTAAAGAGAGAAGTAATGAAACATAATACTTGCATAATTCAAAATGGCGCTAACAGTTCGGCTATCCTGACTCTCTCTTCGCGTCCCCGCGAACTAATCCGCGACACCGTGTATATCATCATCGGGCTCGCTTAATTCACTGGATGATTTAGACATTGCTTGTGGTTCTATATACGGTTGCTCACTGGTAATTGTTTTTAGATATGATAGTAGTGCCTCTGGCTTCTTACAATCTCTAGCAAGAGCAGCTGTGCGTACATTGCTGTCGGCGGTACCACCTATTAAGCAAGAGACGGAATTTTCGTCGGTTATTTCACACATGTTGAGCAATGCTAGCTTTTCGTAGAAATATTGTACCATCGATTCATCTTCTCGCTTATGTCTACCCATCATCTCTTTCAGCATTTGAAAAAAAATCCTTTTGAGTTGGGAAAATCTCTACTAGTATCCTCTCCCACTCCGTCCAGGAGTGTTTCAGACTTGGTAGGCTCTTGTACCATGTTCTCGCATAGCCTTGTAATTTCGAGGTTGTGTACATAATAGTGGTCATTTCATCCCATCGATACACTTCACGTAGATCTTCTACTAAGCGAAGCCATTGTGTCATTGTTAGACTTGTCTCACTTGGATTGAACGATGGAATTAACTCACGACTCTCAGGAAAACCTCTTGAAGTAGATGACTGAGCGTTGTGTACTTGCGTTTCTTGCATTGTTTGAATACTTTGTGTCAATTGCAGCATAATCTGTGACATCTGCTGAATGCTATGATTCGTACTTGCCTCGTCACTTCTCATTACTGGTGTAGTAAATAAAGGGTCTTGGTAGGAATCGTGTTCCCCTGTCCTACCGGATCGTTGTTCGAAATTCTGTATCCAATCTGACATATTGCGCATACACAAGAGTTCTTTATCTTACTTCTGAAATGTAAAGAATACTAAAATTTATTAAAGAAAAGAATACCAAATTACATAATAAAAACAATCATAAATATCTCAAGAAATAAATAAATAAATCTTCTAATCCTCAATCTCCAGATGGTCCACACTACTCCCCGCGAGCGCCAATAGTCTGCAAAAGATAAAAATTGATGAGTATATTCTCAGTGAGTACTTAGGATCCCCGTAAATGCTCCAGGCTTCAACCCAACTTTTGGGATTAGGATAGGGTTAGGTGCCAGTCCCAGCCGCACTGTAGACTCTTCCTAAGCCCGCAAGCGAGGGAACAGCTGAACCGCAGAACAGCTCTTTCTCAACACCGCAGCGTGAGAGCACTCAATCTCATCCCTGCAGAGAATGGGATATCCCAGCCGCACTGTAGACTCTTCCTCAGCCCGCAAGCAAGGGAACAGTTGAACCGCAGAACAACTCTTTCTCAACACCGCAGCGTGAGAGTAGCCACACATAATAAACACAAACCCATAGTACTCACCGTTACACAAAGAAGTATATGCACCGACTAGACGTTGTCGCTTCGAAAACACTAGCACAACTGACCGATAATCAAATGAACAGTCATTTAATAAATATACGATCTGTAAATCAATTAAAAGCAGAAATTAAAAATTAAAGAGAAAAGTAATTAAACATAATACTTGCATAATTCAAAATGGCGCTAACAAAACAAAGTTCATTTCGTTGTTTAGTAACTCTAGAAATTAAGTATGAAAATTTTAGTAAGTAACGCTAGGCGTGGAATTAAAACAAACAAACAAGTGATTGGTGTAATTGTTAAATGTTGAGACTTTTTCAGATAGATAAAACAAAATACATTTGTCATGCTTTTTGTGTTAATTCCATACCTATCATTATCTTTGTATTCATTTTCGACATTTTCATATCAAATATCTGCCGTTACAAAGCATGCAAAATTTATTTTGTTTATTGATCCAAATGGAGGATTTCATAATCTACAACTTTTATTTGAAGTATTTTTTTTTTCTAAAATAATTTGGGAAGCAGTGCGCAGCCGAAACTGTATACCCATGTTAAATGTCTAAGTAACGGATTTCGAGTGCCACCCGCTATATATAATATTCTGTACATATATATATATATATATATATATATATATATATATATATATATATATATATATATATATATATATATATATATGTACAGAATGTTCATTTTAAATGGGCCACCATTTCTATGTCGAAAACTTTAAGAGCTACAAAGACGGTTAAATGGGCAAAAAAAATGTCTATTTTACAAAACAAATTTAAAAAAAAATATTTTTTTGGACCAGTGGTTCTCAAAATACGGGACCTAACTTTTTAATTCGAGGGTTTCGGATCAAAAAGCGAGGTTTTGAGAAAATGACGAAAAAGACTACTCAGGTGCAGTTCAATCTGTTTTGCTCGTAAGGGGCTACTACTACATAAATAAAACAAAAACCATAGACAAATATAGTCTTTTATATTTATTAATAAGTACATTACATGCATTTTTTTTACAAAATCATTGTGTAAAATTCAAGTTTAAGTTGTTATAAGAACTATACATCGATTCAATAAAAAAAATTAGCGTGTTTATCATATAAAATATCCATCAAGAACTCAAAATTTGTGAAAAGTGTTGTTGAAGATATTTGGAAATGACAGCTGTCAAGATGTCAAGAAAGAGAATCATTTGATACTACAGTATGGACCACAGAATGGAGAGGAGAAACGGGTCAAGGCAGAAGCGTTTCGTCGCGACCACGGTTATTGGTTTTTACTAATAATTAATTCTGCCACTACGAATTAAACAACATACTTGTATAGTTATGTAGTTCGATACGAATAAATAAATAGTACATTACATATTTTTAATATTTTTATTGACTTCGCAAATTAAATGCCAAAAAAGTGGCCTGTGAGATATAGCTTTTTACCTCTAACAAAAACCATTTATATAAAGTTAAAGTCTCTGAAGTAGTTTTTAAATTAATAATAGTATACATGAAAAAATTGGAAAAAAGTAAATAAAAAAACATGTAAATTATCATAACACAAAAATATAGGATGTGCGTAATTAAATTTTATTTTTTAAATGTTATGGACTCTGGAAAGATATTATTTTATCGAAATTTTTAATTCATTTCATTGTCAACTTGAACTTCCTCCTCTTCTCTTCTTTCTCCGCGTCTTACTTTCAGACTTTCATAAATAGCTCTGTAGTTCTGCGGTATTATCGCCGAAATAATTTATAATATCGCTAATCATAAACACGTGCAAAGTCGCAGAGGGCTAAACAGTAAATAAACCAACACAATTGAACATGTTGCAACATGCACAGACAGTTAGTAGACTAATACTGGAACTGTTAAATAATATTGTTTGAGACAATAAGCTCTAACTCAGACTTAGCGTTCTTTGCAGTATACAAAATTTTATTTTTGTTTCGGACAAAAAAGCTTTAAGTAGACATAACGCTTTGTGGTATTAATGCTATTAAACTATAATGTAGATAACGTTTCATCTATCTCAAAACCTATAATACTTGTAGATACAGCTTTTTGCCAGGTTGTTAATATTCACATAAGGCTTCTATATTTGACTGTAACTCAAAAACATGAATTTTGCAGATAACGCTTTTTGGTCCGAAGCCCTCGAATTTTAAATGAGAACACACATTTTTTATTTGCTCATTCGTTAGAGAATTTAATTCTAAATTCAGTTATATCATATTTTTATACCCCTACATGAAGATTTTTTTGAGAAAAATGCATGTAAATTTTATACTAATTTTATTAAAATATGGCTACAATAAGAGTGCCACGAATGGAAAAAATGAATACATGTTATGTTTATTATTTAGAATTAGAGTGCCCTGCCCGAAAGAAGGAGATGTTTCGTTTTTGTAATTGATCATAAATGTCTACGCAAACAAAATATTCACGTATTATTTTCATGGCGTTCTAATTCTATCAAAAAAAATTAACACGTACCTATTCGTTTTTTTTGCATTCATGACACTTTTCTTATAACCATATTTTAATCAAATTAATATAAAAAAATCTTTATGTAAGGGAATAAAATATTATATTGCTGAATTTGGAACCACTGATAGAAGAAAATAATTGTTCGCCTATTTTACCGTCTTTGTAGCTGTTATATAACTTTTTTGGCATTTAATTTGCGAAGTCAATAAAAATATTAAAAATATGTAATGTACTTATTAATAAATATAAAAGACTATTGTCTATGGTTTTTGTTTTATTTATGTAGTAGTAGCCCCTTACGAGCAAAACAGATTGAACTGCACCTGAGTAGTATTTTTCGTCATTTTCTCAAAACCTCGCTTTTTGATCCGAAACCCTCGAATTAAAAAGTTAGGTCCCGTATTTTGAGAACCACTGGCCCAAAAAAATAATTTATCTTTTCTTTAAATTTGTTTTGAAAATAGACTTTTTTTGCCCATTTAACCGTCTTTGTAGCTCTTATAGTTTTCGACATAGAAATGTTGGCCCATTTAAAATGAACATTCTGTACATATATATATATATATATATATATATATATATATATATATATATATATATATATATATATATATATATATATATGTATATATATATATATAGCGGGTGGCACTCGAAATCCGTTACTTAGACATTTAACATGGGTATACAGTTTCGCCTGCGCACTGCTTCCCAAATTATTTTAGAAAAAAAAATACTTCAAATAAAAGTTGTAGATTATGAAGTCCTCCATTTGGATCAATAAACAAAATAAATTTTGCATGCTTTGTAACGGCGGATATTTGATATGATATATATATATATATATATATATATATATATATATATATATATATATATATATATATATATATAATATGTTGCTTTTAAGTTCTCGTATCTGTATTCAAGTGTTTCCAAATAGTGGAGAACGTGCAAAGAACGTAGTGGGAACTATGTCGAAAAATGATGACACTTGTTTTCGACAATGCTTCAATAAATTTTGTATAATAACATTTTTAATTTTTTATTTGACTCTGCCTCATATTTTTATTACATTTTTAGATCGAATCATCAAAGATGCAAATACTCTGAAAGAATCAATTAAAAGATCAAAGTAAACTAAACTGGCATTATTTAAATCTGTAATCTTAAAAAGCATATTTTATTGGTAAATGTAACTAGGTAGCTACTTATATGAAGTAATGCAGTTTTATAAAGGTGAAAAGTTATGAACAATATCAACTTACATTCAGAACCATAAACATTATATCCTTACAAGTAAGCTTATTCATGTTCACCATTATTTTTTATTGTACCTCCAAGTATTTCGCACAATATTGTAAATAAATAATGAAACATAACCCTGGAATATGAGACCAGTGTAATCAAGGATTAACTTTGTAAAATAATGTTTCATACAAAGCACTCGAGTTTTGCGCAAATTCCGTACAATGCTAATTACAAGTAAAACTGTAAACCTGATATCTATTTTCGTTTTATATTGTTAGATATCAGATAATATCCCAGAATAATAAACAATTCAATTTTCTACCAATAACAAAGATTGTTACGTTCGAAGAACTTTCGTGTTGAATGTAGTATAAATTTTATCACTCATAACATTAAAAAAAATATATATTTTAAAGGTAGCATTCACTAATCGACATCGTACGCATCAAAAATAAGTATTCAAAATCTGCTAACCAGCAATAGGTAATATGCCGTGATGATATATTTTATTTATTTAAAATCTGCTACGTGCGATGCGATGTATTGAACGATGGTACATACAAAATACAATGCAAATAATATTTATCTACCTTTATGGTGTCATAAGACACATGCCGAGTGCAACACGAATAATGAACCGTAGGCGTTAAACATTGGAAAATAATTTTTCCTTGTGCAAATGTAGCCTATTACTTTCAGAAGAAATGTTTTTGATAAATATAGCGAAATAAATTATTATGCATTCAATTCATAAATCACATTTCATTTTGCACGTTTTGTTACCGAGCAAATCAAAATAAAATTTCATAAAACTTACTACTTTATAGTGTTCTGCTGATGACGTAGCACTGACGTCACATGCTAGGCAGAGAATGAAAACTGAGTAAAAACAAAGCAAGATATTTTAAAATGCTTTCAGTTTATTTGTTGTTGCGCGATATTTGGTTCTTGTGTTTTGTATATAAGTTTTATATTATTATGTATTGTTATGATTACAACAGTAAGTAGAACAAAAAAAAAATATGCATCACTGGTTTGATCTAGATAGATATAAACATTTAACTCTGCGTCCGAGTTATGGTATATAGGAAAAGAAAATTAAATTTTGTAAAAATTTTGAGTATGTAGTTATTTAATAATTGAAGAATTTTTTTGGGACGAGTTCTCTGGAACAAATATAAGATGAGTTCTTAATTTTTTTAATTTTGTCGCTTCTTTCTGAGTTGCTGGGCTTTCGCATAAATTATCTTATAAGGTTACTTGAGACGCTGGTCCTACCGCGAAAATTACGCGGATAAATTACACAAGAAGGATACTCCAACGTTGAATAATAAATGAGGAAGTCTGAGGAGTAATTCTTCTAGGAAAGATGTAATTACGCACAAATATCTGCAATTTGTTAGAATAGTTGAAAGTTGATATCTTTACTTACAACATTAAGATTATGAGTTATTGAAAAATTTTATACGTACTTTATAAACGGTGACTATTTTTTTTCTATATTAAATCACCTTTCTGATCTATTTTATTATTTTCTGCTGATTATGCAAGTTGTCCGGATTTCAAAGGCCACCATTGGGATCTCGGAAACTATAAGAGATACGACTTCAATTAAATAAGGCATGTGGTGAGTCATTGGTAGGCCATCATACATGTACTTTTGTTTTGAAAAAATTCTCAAAGGTTACTAGAAAATAGAGGAAAACTGAATTTCATCGATATTTTAATTTTCAAATTACTTCTAAACTGTCAATAATCGTTAAAAATGTGTCAAATAAAAAAGTTAGATATTTTTATTGTCTATCAACAGGCGTACGAAAATAATTTAGTTATTGGAAAAAATTTGAGATATAGCGCAAACTTACATTTTTTAATGGAACCCATATTTGATTTTTACTCTGAAAAATATATATTTTTTTCTATTTCGATTGGTTTAAGGTTTATTGCGTTTAAATTTATTTTACCCTCAAAATGTTACGTAAGTAGGTATACCAGGTATGATTATAAAATTATTTAAAACACAAAAACCATTACACGAATCGAGAAAGAAAAAATAAGCATTTTTTTAAGCAAAAATCAAGTATGGGTTCCATTTAAGAAAATATAAGTTATATCTTGAAAATTTACCTATAGAAAAATTATTTTCGTACGCCAATGGATAGGCAATAAAACATCTAACTCTTTTATTTTAAATATTTTTCTCGATTACCAATAATTTAGAAGTAATTTCAAAATAAAAATATGGATCAAATTTAGTTTTAAATAGTAAATTAATTTGTCTTTGAGTAGAGAAATAAATTGTTGCTTGAGGAGAGTAATAAGATATGTAGCGTTCACTCAAAACCAAAATACAAATATTTAACATGAGAATTCAGTTTTTACTCCGAATTGTTTTTCCCCTTACAAAGAGAGAAGAACCCAAACGTCGGTTTAATACGACATCAAAACGTGTTTAACTTCAGTTCCGAGTAATTTCTTCAATCTGATTAACTCCTAAACAGTCAATCATCGTACTCATCTAATTCACAAACTTGTTAAAGCTGGTACTATATCATCATTTCAACTAAAAATATTGCGTTTATTTTTCGGGATATCGGCTATGGTAAGGTAGACACTAAAGCCACTTAAATTACGGCAAAGTTGCCTCGAAAAATGCCTAACTCACTAGATAAATACAAAAATTCAAGTTTTACTGACAAATTTTTACAAATAACTATGTGTGAAATAAAATAGAATTTTGGTTTGTGTTTTTCTTTTTATTTACAAAAGAATCAAGGTGCATCAACTGCTGGGGTTATTAGTACCCGGTACAGTAATTAATAACAATAATTATTATTTATAATACATTTTATTATGTCTTTGAGGATGTTGTCATGCCAGAATTTTATGATGTTATTTAATTTGTCGATTTCGTTTCCTAAATTTTCTTCCATTGTTGGAGATATGTTGTTTTGCATTCTGTATGTCTCGTATTTCGGGCACTCTAGTAAAATGTGTTCAATTGTTACTTGTGTGTCGCAATTATTGCATTTTTCTGGTTCTGTTTTCTGTGTTATGTGCTTGTGTGTTAAATTCGTATGGCCTATTCTAAGCCTTGTGATTTTAATTTGGTCACTTCGGTTTTTTACATTTATTTATTTTAAGGTGTATGTTTTCATGTTTCTTAGTTTGTTTTCGTAACTTGAGTCCATGTAGTGCTCCATTGTTCTTTTATTTTTGTTAAGTTTTTTAAATAAAATCTGGGATTGATATGGGTATAGGTGTTTGTTCTTCCTGTAGAGCTTCTTTCGAGAGCTAGTCTGCCTCTTCGTTTTCGGTATTGCCTGTATGCGATGGTACCCACATTAGTGTTACTTTGTTCTTCTCAGATATATGGTGGATACTTTCCTGGATCTTCTGGATAATTGGTATTTTAGTATATGTGTTATTTGTTTGGTTTATTACGCCTAAAGCGTCCGTACATATTAGGAATTATCTGTTATCTACATGTCAATCTTTTATATAGTTTAGGGCATAGATGATACTGTAAGCTTCAGATGTAAAAATTGTTGTTTCACTTGGGAGATGGGTGGGTGTTGATTGCATGTTAGTGTATATTGTTCTTTTAAAACGTGATTTGGTGTTTCGGATTTCTTGTATTTTGCTAGTTGTCAGACAGGCTGATTTGTAGGTTTACTAGGTTTTCATTTATTTTTTGTTGAATGGTCTTATTCGGTTTTGATAGGATTTAAAGATATGTTAAAAAGCAGGATTTGTTGCAAGTTTGAGTGCGTAGGTTAACGTTAGTTGGTTTCTTCGTAGGTGTAAGGGGATGATGCCGGATTCATTTAACATGCTAATGGCGGGGCTGGTTATATATGTTCCTATTGCTATTCTGATCGCTGTGTTCTGTGCCGGTTCCAGTGTTTTCAGGATGTTCTTGCTAACTGTTTGGTTTACAATAACTCCGTAGTCTAATTTTGATTGAATATATAAGAGGTATATTATTAGAATTTTTATGTCTGAACCCCATTTATTATGCGATAAGCATTTAATAAGATTTAGTCCTTTGTAGCATTCTTGTTTTGATTTCATTATATGTGTTTTCCACGTGAGCCGTTTGTCTAATGTCATGCCGAGGAATTTCATATTGGTGACATATTCAATTTTTTTGTTATTTAATATTATTTTTCGTTTTATTACTGGTCTGGTAAGTTTTGAGAACATCATCATTTTGGTGGTGGTTTATGTTTCGTTAAGGCACTTTTTTGCGCACTTTCGAATGGCAAGAACAAGATACATAATAAACGCAACACTGACTTAAGAACAAGAACTTACAAAATTATTTATTTAAGCCTAATGAACATACAGAATGAAAACTTGACTTGTTTGAAAGCGAACTTTGATATACTATAATTTTAAACAATCTCGATTATTTACAAAATATTTACAACAATTACACTATTGAAAAGAATTTTTTTTTAGATTATATACTCTACAAGTTTAATAATTGTTGAATTTTTGCTATTTAAAAATAATGAACATAGGTAGGTAAGTTATACCTCTTTCAGTTGCTGTGTATACCATTGTAATCACATTATCTACTTTAGTATTACACCTTTACTCTTTGTATTCTTTTCTCATCCATTTATATTTCTCATCGTCGAGTTTTTGTGCACATTAATTTTCACAGGCATTGTATTTCTCCCAGAATAAGGTAGAAAGGATTAACTTGCGCAAGGCTCGGCGCAAGACTTAAGAAACAGTTCAGGCCTACTGTATAATTTAAGAGCTTTAACATCTTATTCCCATCCCGAGGCACACTGTGTTTGTGTTTGAGAATTAATGAACTTGCAGTATAATATATTGGATTAAAGCGTAAAATAACATGATAATTCCGGTATGTTTGTTACAGTTGTCATGTGAATTTAAAATGAGACATAATAAACGCGTTAATTATAGCTTTATCCCTCGAAATAACCATTGATTGGCATGTTTGCCACTGACTAACGTTAGAAATAGCACAAATTCTGCCAACAAATAACGATAAATAATAATACGATAATTTGACAGGTTAAATAACAGTTTATATATTTACTAGCTAATTAAGAAATGATGAATTCATATCCTGTTATGTATATATGGTGGCGGAACATAGGGTTTTAACATGAGGTTTTAATTTTCTAATATTTGCTGACTCCTGTATATTTTGCGGCAAAAAATATACAGTGCATACAGGTGTTCAAAATTAAAAGTTGCTTATAAAACTGTTTTTGATTTTTTAATTGTCTGTAGGTTCCCCACAATTTTAAAAAAAAATTTAAAATTTTTGGTCCATTAGTAATAATAGCCATGGCCTATGTTTTATTTTTCTCTGGGTTTCATGAATTATTTATAAACGTCAATCTGACCTGTGGAAAATAAATCCCGTATTTTTGGATAATTATTGCCATAATACAATTCTTTACAGTAAACACAAGTTCCTTTCGAATAAACATTCATTATACTACAACTACAAAAAATGACTGAATATAACTAAATAGCTATTTAAGTAGTAAGGGCTGTAAGTGCTCGGTTAAGGATGATTTTGAAGATCGAGACGAAGCCAAGATCCCCAATACATTTATACCGGTAGAAAGCATCGTAATGATCGCAATGCTTATTACGTTCTTTGCACGATCGACGCAAGAAAAAAAAGAAAATTTATTTGAAAATTATTATATTTAAAAAATTTTAGTTGTCATTTCTATGATAAGCTTTGATTGTTGTTTTTATTTACTTACTTACTGCCTCATCTCCTGATCGTTAAGTAATCACAGTCATTTATCGATCAGTAATTTGTAGAAGTAACATACTGCCTTGAAAACCCTGTGGTTGAAAGAAACCGATCGTGCTAAAATAATATTGTTTTCTATAATGACATAAGTCATGGCTATTTCTACGATTAACATAAATTATAAATTTAAAAAAATATGTAGAGTCTAGAAATATGTATAATAAAAAAATGTAAAAACAATTAATTCTGACCAACTTTGCACTGCAGGTTTTGCAGTAAAATAAACGCAGAAGAGGAAATTGCAAAAACTAAAATCGCATGTTAAATCCCTATGTTCAACATCCGGTATAGAATTATTATATACATCAAAAATAAAAGTATTCACCTTCGATTTAATATTACCAATCTTATTTTGTCTATTAAATTAGATAAATTAATTTAGCAAAAAGATTATTAAATTAGTCTTGTGTTATAAGTTTAGGATAGCAAATGAGAATTATTTAATAGGATTATTCATTCTGTGGTAAAAGTAATAGTAATAATCTCAAAAATGGTAATTGAATTGAAAAAATATGTTAAATAACTTCCGAGAAATCGGGACTCAATTACAGAATTGCACTCATTAAGTGGAAAAAACAAGCTAATTCCGTTCAAGAAATAATTAAGAATTCAACATAATATGTAGTTCTTACACATTGACGTGTATTTTAGCATTTAGCATCGAGTTGCGTGATTTGTAAATATCGAAAACTCTATCGTAAAGGGCTAGACTAATGGTATTGTCTGCATGTGCATTTTTGGATGCAGAAAAGGATAGTTTTCTAGTAGATGTAAGCAAGAATTATAGAGCGAATGAGATTTTTCCGAACAACCTATAAACAAAATATTATTGCTCAATACCATTCTTGCGTGGAAAAATGTATGGCACTAACAAGAATAAAGACTAACCACATGAAGATAACATATCATTGTTGAGTTGAAATAACAAATTAAGGACGAAAACATCCGCTCTGAAAATTATTGTGAATAATACAATGAAATGCAATATTGTCAGAGAATATTAAAATTAATTATTCAAAACCCACGAGACACTTTATGGTCACCACCGGTAGATTTTAGTGAACAATGGATTTAAACGGTGTCTCAATGGTTAGAGCAAAGCTTCTTAGTCGTGAGTGCGCTCGGGGTTTTGGGTTCGAATCCCAGTAAGGCATAGGTGTTTTTGTATGTAAACTCTTTCTGTAATTGGGATTTCATCTTAGTTGAGGAAATTTAAAAAAAGCGCTTGTAAAATCGGTCATAGTGTTTAAGTTATTTTAAATTAAAATGATGTTTGTTTTGTTTATGTGTTGTTTACTATTTTGTAAATCTTCATTTTATGCGATAATATTCGTTTAAAAATTTAAATAATTAAGGTTCGTTTTCATAATAAAGCTCACTCTCTAAAATTTTACTTAAAATTACATTAAGACTTTATTTTTATTTTAAGGAAAAGCTAAGTGCTAAAGTTATATTATGAAAACAAACACAACTATAATTGTTTTTTAAAGTGGACATAAAGTTTATTATGAAAAGGTCCCTAAATAGATTTTAGATATATAAAAAGAATTAGTTTGCGGAATATTCTGATGTAATAAAGTTATTTTCTTACTTAATAAAAAATTGTTTATTATATTAGAGTAGTCAACAACTGTCCGCCATGCAGTTTTATTTTATATTTGTGTTTGTGTTGGCACGAATATCGTTTTGCGCAGCATGACTAGTTGTTTCCGTCATAAAACTGGTTTATACGCGTATTCATAAGGAATGTAAATAAATTGTGATAGCACGTAAGTCATAGTGATAGTCAGTTTATGTACATTTCAACTAGAAATTCACACGTTAACTTGAATTTTAAAAGTTTGTCTTGGTTTACTAGAACTTAAAAAATATATCCAAGCCTGAAAGTGTGCACTGAGTAAGCTTCATTTCACTCGGAAAGATAAATGGAACACGTAAAACTCAGTTAGTACGCACTGATAATATAAATGGAAAATGATTTATGCACTCAGTGCAAAAAAGTGCGCACTAAATAGATAAATGGAAAACGTTATTAATGTCATCAAGCCTAAACCAAGCCTAATCTAACATTTTTAAAAGCTTTAAAATTCAAATCATGCCATGTCTCCGATTAAGCTTGGTTGAAAATAAGTATTTTATTAAAAATGTTAAGAACGGGTCCAATAAAAGAGTAATTTTTTACTAGCTCTTAACCACACGTGCGTAATTACCCTGGTCCGGTCTCAGTGACCGCTTGGTTTAAGGCCTTAATCTTAATATATCAATTTCGTGCAATACTGTGTACTTCGAACTGATTAATATGTTTTAGTTGTAAATATTAAAATCAAGCAAAACAGATTTATAAGTTTTTTATTTCATTTATTTTTTTTGTTTATTTATTTAATTACTTATTTATTTGTTTGTTTGTTTATTTATTTATTTACACGCTTTTGGATACATTGTATTATAAGCGGTGAAATTACAATGGGGCTGAGGTTGTTTTTTCTTCAACTGTTTACATCATTACACTTTTTATGCGCCGGTGATGAAGATGAGATGAAAGACACACACACAAACACACACACACACACACACACACACACACACACACACACACACACACACACACAATAACCATGTTTTATCCGGGATTCGAACCCAGGACACTTGGAGCGTGAAGCGGCAGCGCTGTCGCTACTCCACTGGGTCGGCTTTTATTCTAAATACTTATAAAAATAAAATTTCCTAAACGCAACACTTTAAAAAATATATCCATTGTCTCTGATTATCGTCATATTTCTAAAATTATTTAAAAAATAAAATAAAAAGTAATTTTAAAAAATGTTACAAATAATTGTTTATTATAAATATTTTTGCTACATTTATTTAATGAATAATGGAAAATGAACCAGATGTGCTTACTTTCATCATCACTTCCTACATCATTTTCATGCCATTTGATAATTGTATCATCAAAATCGTTATCGATTAACCGCACTCTTTGTTTTTACGCCATTTTATAAAAACCCGCGTCCGGTTATGGATACCGCATAACTTTTTCGCATATTTCTCTGTACCTACACACACTCATATTGATTGACGGACACCAAACACTAAACCAGCATGGTCTACAGAATAATTACGAATACTCTGAAAGTGATGAAAGTCACACTGGAAAGATATATAGAATTTGTAAACCCTTGCGGTCTGGAAAACTCGATTTGGGTGGTTAAGAGCTAGAATTCTATTTTTGTAACAAAAGTCAATTATTAAGTAGGAAACATAAAACAAAGCACACCTATAAATAAAAAGAAAGTTTATCTACTAAATCGATTTGTAAAAATAGTACTATAAAAGTTTAGTTCAATATATTATAAAATCGATGCAATGTTTTTCTTTTAGCTGACGCTTCAATTAAAAAAAAACACCTGAATCAAGATATGTTCATATACCTAAATAAATTAAGAAAGATTTAATTCATAGAAATAATTTATCAAAATGTGGTAGACGGAGAACAGAGTAATCCATTAAAGCTTTAAGGGATTATGGTTAGTTGTACTATTACTGTGTTTGTTTTTATTCAAGAACATAGTGGCTATATTCTTGTAATCAATCTACTTTACATAATGAAAACATGGAAGTACGACCAC
This sequence comes from Harpalus rubripes, assembly GCA_963082715.1. Taxonomy (NCBI): domain Eukaryota; kingdom Metazoa; phylum Arthropoda; class Insecta; order Coleoptera; family Carabidae; genus Harpalus; species Harpalus rubripes. The sequence goes on from OY720450.1 coordinate 33,875,094, forward strand.
AGAGTGATTTATCAAGGCCAAATGTAAAGTTCATCTGCATTTCAGTTGGAAGCAGGTCCAGCTTTAATATCAATTTTTTTATATCAACTGTCATACCGCATGAGAACTCTATAATCTCCGTGATAAAAAAGCAAACAATTTTATCAGTTTTATTCGATGAAATATAATTACTCCGACTCTATTAAATTAGTAATGATTCACTTTATTACATATTTCATGTTAAAATATAGTCATATACCTACTTGTAATTTTGCGTAAATTGTATAAATAAATAAATTAGTTTACAAAAATTTAATTATACAGTTTTATCTATTTTGTCACTATAAGAAACAGAACTCTCCGCTCTACTCGTATGTACTACGTTTACTGCTCAGTAAGTTAGTTGCAAGTTATTATAACAAATAAACAAAAGAATTATAAACTGAATGATAATTTCTTTTTCAGCAAAAGTTCAAATATATAAAATTGGCTAGTCAAATTAACTGGCACTAATTCTTGTAAAGAAAATAAATTAAAAGTCCTAAATCTATAATTTTTGAAAATGTTCGGACTTTATGCAATTACATTTGCTTTGAAGTCCTGTATTTCACAATTTTCAAAAATTATAGGAATAATTTAATTAGTTTCGCAGGTATACTTCCAGGGAAATATATATATATATATATATATATATATATATATATATATATATATATATATATATATATGTCGCGGGGTAGTATCACTGGCAAACTCTATGTCGACCAACACTATTTCAAACCACAGCGATAATATAAACGTGATGATCTCAGCGAGGCGGACCTGCACTCGCTATTGAGCGCCGCTACACACTGATTCCATCCAAGCATTGTAGCCAAGAATGCTTGACGTTTCGATTACGACAATACAATTAAAAGATAATAAGTGATTCATGTAATACTTGAGTCATTAAATGATCGTTACGACATGCTTTGATATTACAATCTCCGACACGGCCATTCTGACGTTTCACACGTCCTCGTGTGAACTATCTGAAAACAGAGAATTTATCCACAGCATTTTCGCTCGGCTATCTCTGACCAATAAGTGCTCAAATAGTTACAACTTTGTTCACATTTATATTAAGCTCAAAATTTAGCTATAGTACACTAAATTATTTAATGGACGCCTTTTTTACAAGACGTCAAACAAAACATATTTCTGTGACAATACATTTCACCAGTAAATACATGACTACCAATATCAGTATTCAAGCATTGTTAAAGCTTGTCCAACAGCGACAGACCATCATTGCTTAACCAGCAATCGATCGCTATTCCATCTTCGCTTAACCAGCGCAAGAAAACCATACCGTAATTGCTTACCCAGCAATGGAACACCCTTCCGTCATCGCTTAACCAGCTCGGAAAACCACACCGTCATTGCTTACCCAGCAATGGAACACTATTCCGTTATCGCTTAACCAGCTCGGAAAACCACAGCGTCATTGCTTACCCAGCAATGGAACACTATTCCGTCCAATGTCCAGACCAACGCCTCAATTGCTCCTTAGCCACTTTTGTTATAAAAGTTTGTCGGCTCTTCAAAGTTTTAGTCACCCCTGTGGATTTTCAACGATCCACTCGATTAGCCTAACTAAATTGTGGTCTCAACCTCCAGAAGGTTCATTATTGTACGCATGAACCGCTCTACTTAAAAATTAGAACATGGATTCATGTGTTATGTAAATAATACGTAACACCAAATCGAAATAATCCGGCATGCTTAAGCTTAAAGCTATCAAAATGTACTAAATTTGTTAAATAATTTAAACAGATAGTTCTTCTTTTCGTTTTCCTAACTGTATTTTGGCTTAGTGTTTTTTAAATTATTTTTTGACAAGTTGGTTTTTGCTCTTATTGGAGGTTAGTAAGTTTTAGTCAGTTGATCTTACACTGTTACAGGTGATGCTGTCTTTTATAATGTTTCTCGTTTGGCCTACAAATCCTCACAGGTATTTTATAAAAAAAATTGTTGTTTATTTAAACTTGTTGTTTATAATTGCTTGATTATACTCTGGAAAATGATTGTTGTTGATTTGTGTCATATATTTTTATTGTAGCACTTGATGAAGGTAAAATAATATACTGAAACGTTTGCAAGAGGAGATGTAGAAACAATTTTTTTTATCTTCCTTTGTATCCATCATCCGATGAACTTTCTTCAATTAAATTTATCCTTGGATAACGATCAAAATATTTTAAAGCAATTTGTTCCGGCGTCCATCACGCTGCACTTAGGCGTCCCAAACATTAAGACAAACATTTGAAAAGCAAGTCCCGTCTTGTCAGACTTCTCTGCTTCCAATGGCTGACAGATTTCTGTTGATCAATTGTTTTTCAGGTAAAACAGTCGGCTTCGCAACCGTGGCAGGCTCCAGTCCGGGCACCAGCTGTCCTGTGCAACTCCTCTGCGGAGGATCTAGCTTGCCAAAATTTAAACATTCCACAAATTCACAATTTGACAAAACTGGCATGGTCACCCTGAAAACAGTCACGTTTTATAGCTACGACCATGCTCACCGGAAATTTAATAAAGTCATATAGTATGTTCTGGGAATAGACTCTGGGACTATTTCAAACCACTACCATATTTGTACCTAAATTTCAATAGTCATGAAAGTTCCATCCGTAACGACTCAGGGTTTTTGAACATGGACGTGCAGGAACTTGAATAACTTCATACAAATTATACCATGAACAATTGATAAAAGTTCACTCAGATTTGAATTGTCTGCACAGCGCTATATTATTCACGCTAACACGGTACATCCAATACATTCTCTCACTATCAGTGCTACACATCGCCTGATTCGTAGATCTTGGGCAGGATGCTCGCCCATTCTGGCTTATTATTTCGAGACAGACTGGTACAGACTTCGTCCATAATTACAGCTTTCCCGCCACTGTCAACAATATTTTTCCCAAATAGCATCATCGTACGGTAACTGATCGAATGCATCGATCTCTCACTTCAATCACATTACCCTTAATGTCAACGCAGATACCTGAAACCTGAATATTCAAAAGTCCACATGCAATTTATACATTAACAAAATCATCAAAACAAATCCCGTAGCAGCCTCGGACACAAGCCGCTGTCCTTCTAGCAAAAACTAGAGATTGCAGGCAGAAACAAACCACTAGCCATACATCACCGTATTTGGACCAATGATCACTCATGCATCGTTAGTACGGCGGCCAAAATGTAACAAAACACAGCACAAGCGTCTTTGTGGAAGCGCAACGATAGTTTTTCTTTGTATCACATACCACAGACGCTATGAACACCTGTCCAAGTGCAGAAATGGAATTGATTCTGGGGCCAACGTCTTTGCACTCTGCAAGACAAAACACTTCAAGTTTGGAGATCTCGTAGGCCACTAATAATTTCTAAAACAAAAAGCTACACAAGAGAGTTTTTGGTAATCGCCTTCGGTGGACAGTAGTAAGGCCACTCTTCCAAATAGACTATCTGTCCTGGTTTACGGATATTTCTAAACTAGAGTCAGCAGAAACTGGATCGATTTTATTTGGTCCGTGCTGCCAAATAAAGGAATTCATACACAACGATTTCATTATATCTCAAGCAATAAATCTGTGTGCTCAATAAACTTAAACAAGCTCTAAAAGAAGAAGCAATCTACTTAACGTCAGATAACCAGGCTGCTTTCACTTGTGAATCAAAGCTAAAATGGGTACCGTAGTATAAGTGAGTCTTAGGCACTTCCTGTGGATACTTGAAAAGCCATAATTCATAGCCTGGAGAAATTCATTTCATCCTCGACGATAAACGTTAAACTGCTATTAGCTCTCAACAAAAGGGACTTTGAATTATGACAAGTATCTTTACTAGTCATTGTTCAATAAAATACCAAATTTTAGTTCATCAAAACTTTGGAGTGGCTTCCAGACATTCAGTCAAAACACGCTACAGCAGATCTTACTGGTCGCGGTGACAAAAGTCACCAGCGCTTAAAGCCCTTAACCTAATAATGATAATAACAATATCATCTATCTACAATTTGTAGCTCAGTAAACTTTATCTGCAGTTAATAAAATATTAATCTTTAGCATAGTTTTCTAACATATTTCCACCTTTAACTATCTTTCCTGAAGATCTCCAGTGAAATTTTCATGTTATAATTTCTATTTCGGTACACCATGGTTCTGCACACGCATCGGTCATATCTGGATAAAAAGTAAGTAACGATATATCAAGTGCCTCAAGGTTGCAGTGTACCTACTCAACGTGTCTGTTAGTTTGCGAAACTTGTACAATGAAAACATTTTACAACTTTCTTGACATATCGAAAGGCTTTAAGGAATTTGTATTAGTTCGTTTGTTATTTCACAAATAACTAACTAAATCGCAAACTGGTTGATACTCCCGATCTGTGACTACTTGACCTACATTCAGTTTAATAATATTGTCACGTCGCAGACGATGTAAAGGAGTAGAATCAAGCTACCAAAAATGAAATACTTATTACGTCATACAAGTTCAATGACAAAACATCAATCAAAATATAACAACTGCCATGAACACCTACTGTAATAAATAATATCTTAAATAACATATATGGGGATCGGTAATCCGGATCATCGGCCATCACAATATCATAAACAACAAACTCGACTTCGTCTCTCGTTTCTCAGCAAGCAACTGACCGAATTGCTTTTATTACAACAGCAACCCAATTGCCACCAACATAGCTCACAACGATATCTTGAGCTTTGTAATAAAATCTCTTACCAGTATTGGAAGTCCGCTTAACATAAATTCAGTACTCATTACTCACGGTTCTACTTAACGAGCTCTTGTAATTGCGTCACCACTCTCTGGGTGGGACACAGACGGAATCCTTGTTACTGGTCAATACTCTAGGATGAAAACCTGCAAAAATTGCTAGACGGCCTTTCCATCTTAATCTGCTTGGCCCTACACTTCACTTTATAATTCACCAACAGAACACAAACCCACATACAATATTGTGGATCGCAGGCGAATCCCACTTCTGATGTCGCGGGGTAGTATCACTGGCAAACTCTATGTCGACCAACACTATTTCAAACCACAGCGATAATATAAACGTGATGATCTCAGCGAGGCGGACCTGCACTCGCTATTGAGCGCCGCTACACACTGATTCCATCCAAGCATTGTAGCCAAGAATGCTTGACGTTTCGATTACGACAATACAATTAAAAGATAATAAGTGATTCATGTAATACTTGAGTCATTAAATGATCGTTACGACATGCTTTGATATTACAATCTCCGACATATATATATATATATATATATATATATATATATATATATATATATATATAAACAAATAAATTAGTTTACAAAAATTTAATTATACAGTTTTATCTATTTTGTCACTATAAGAAAGAGAACTCTCCGCTTTATTCGTATGTACTACGTTTACTGCTCAGTAAGTTAGTTGCAAGTTATGATAACAAATAAACAAAAGAATTATAAACAGAATGATAATTTCTTTATCAGAAAAAGTTCAAATATATAAAATTGGCTAGTCAAATGAACTGGCACTAATTCTTGTAAAGAAAATAAATTAAAAGTCCTAACTCTATAATTTTTGAAAATGTTCGGACTTTATGCAATTACATTTGCTTTGAAGTCCTGTATTTCACAATTTTCAAAAATTACAGGAATAATTTAATTAGTTTCGCAGGTATACTTCCAGGGAAATTATATATATATATATATATATATATATATATATATATATATATATATATATATATATATATAAACAAATAAATTAGTTTACAAAAATTTAATTATACAGTTTTATCTATTTTGTTACTATAAGAAAGAGAATTCTCCGCTTTATTCGTACGTACTACGTTTACTGCTCAGTAAGTTAGTTGCAAGTTATGATAACAAATAAACAAAAGAATTATAAACAGAATGATAATTTCTTTTTCAGCAAAAGTTCAAATATATAAAATTGGCTAGTCAAATGAACTGGCACTAATTCTTGTAAAGAAAATAAATTAAAAGTCCTAACTCTATAATTTTTGAAAATGTTCGGACTTTATGCAATTACATTTGCTTTGAAGTCCTGTATTTCACAATTTTCAAAAATTACAGGAATAATTTAATTAGTTTCGCAGGTATACTTCCAGGGAAATATATATATATATATATATATATATATATATATATATATATATATACAGGTGTCCCATAACTTCAGGTACATATTAGAAGGACATATAGTTCTTAATGTCCTGATTACGGAACAAAAAGAATTTTTTCAAAATTCCTATAATTAAGGGTAGTTCACTTAAGAAGAACATTTTTTGTACCCCTGGATACTATAATATTTGGAATAGTGAAATTAGTTATAACTATTACATAAAATAATTTAACAATGAAATTAATTTATGCAATTACGTAAAGCTTTGTCACACCAATTAAGTTTGGGAGATGTAATGAAAAAAATCTAATTATTTACTTTATTTTTACAAAAACTGTTCAAAATTATTTTCATTAACAGCTAAACATAACGCAGCACGTTGAATTAAAAAAATTGAACAAGCCCGATGAATTGCATTCTCTTGTCTAATTCTTTCAGCACAATTTTTAACTCGTTGCCGTAATTCTTCAAGGGTTTCAGGTGCCTCTTGATTATCATAGACGAGGGATTTAAAATTACCCTACAAATAAAAATCTAACGGATTGAAATCCGGGGATCTAGGGGGCCAAGACGCGGGACCTCCTCGACCAATCCACCTGTCCTCAAATACTCTGTCAAGATGATGTCTGACATTTCTAGCAAAATGTGGCGGCGCACCGTCATGCATAAACCATGCATTTTGACGTACATTAAGAGGAATATCTTCTAATAATTCAGGCAAATTATTCTGCAAAAATTGTAAATAATCATTCCCAGACATTCTGTTAGGAAGTATGTATGGTCCCAGTAACGATCCGTTTACCATCCCAGCCCAAACATTTGGCGAAATTCTGTGCTGAAAATGACTGCTGACAGCAGCATGTGGATTTTCTTCGGCCCAGTAGCGACAGTTATGAATATTATGTATACCATCACGAGTAAATATCGCTTCGTCGGAAAATATCACTTTAAACGTAAAATTGCCATCCTGAGCATATTGGTTCAGAAGCCATTCACAAAACCTTACTCGAGAGTAATGATCGGGTTCAATTAACGCATGGACCCGTTGAAAATTATAAGAATGTAAAATATTATTCCTTAAAATTCTCCAAATTGTCATTCGTGGTACACCTGGTAGTTGACGAGATATTATTCTCCTTATGCTGATTGTTGGGTCATTGCGTACCAAATCTAAGACAGCATTTTCAACATTTACTGGTCTCCGATGAGCCCCGCCGTCTCTTCCCCGATTAGGTTGCAAAGAACCAGTGTCGCGAAGGCGTTGAGTAAGGCTTACAAATATGCGAGAATTCGGATGCCGTCGTCCTGGGAAACGTTCAGCGTAATAACGCTGAGCTAATCTACAGTTTTGCCCTGCTTCGCCATACATTAGCAACATATCCACTAACTCACTGTATTGTAACCATTCATATTTGTAACAATAATCAGAAGAGCAATATAAAAACTGTTATAAGAAACACAATTTATGTGGCCGGCTACTAGAAACCTAATGAAATGATTGTATTATGCAAACATTTCTTATTAATTAGATATAAAACAACGTAATAGTTAATATTAAAACTACCTATTCAACCAGTGTCTTAAAACTGTTTCCTTCAAAAATCTCAAAAACTAATTTTTGAATTTTGAAAAAATTCTTTTTGTTCCGTAATCAGGACATTAAGAACTATATGCCCTTCTAATATGTACCTGAAGTTATGGGACACTCTGTATATATATATATATATATATATATATATAATAAAAAATAATAATAAAGCTCCAGGGGTGGATAAGGTGCCAGCTGAAATGATAAAGTATGGAGGTGTAGAGCTAGTAAGAGTGATCCATCAACTGATAAGTAACATCTGGAGGTTGGAATGTATGCCAGATGAGTGGAGAACAGCTATAATATACCCGAACTTTAAAAAGAGTGATAAACTAATATGCGAGAATTACCGAGGCATATCGCTGTTATGCACAACATATAAGATATTCACAGATATATTAAGGCATAGAATGGAGCCATACGTGGAGGAGTGATTAGGGGAATACTAAGGAGGATTCCGGGCCAATAGATAGACCATAGATCAATTATTTACAGTCAGACAGATAATGGATAAAGTTTGGGAGTATGACCTTGGTGTCTACCAGACTTTCGTTAACTTTCAGCAGGCCTACGACAGCATACAAAGGGAGACGCTGTAAAAAGAAATGGAAGAACTAGGCATCCCAACAAAGCTAATAAGACTAACGAGTATGACAATGGATAACTCTAAAGGAAAGGTGAAAATACAACAAAGAACTACAGATGAGTTTGATATAAAACAGGGTCTAAGACAAGGGGATGGACTCGCCCCGACGTTGTTCAACATTGCCCTAAACAAGGTGGTTAAACAAATGAACATTGACGCCAACGGAATTGTTATAAACAAAGGACAACGAATAATAGCGACATTGGCCTAGAAATCAATTTAGGGAAGACTAAAACCATGGAAATAGGAACAAAAGAATGGCATCAAAATTGGACTATTGATGATGATGATATTGAGGTGTTAAAAGAGTTTGCCTACCTGGGACGTAAGATAAACGAGACAAATGACATCACGCAGGAGATTAGAACTAGAGTGATGAAGGGAAATAGAACCATATACGCACTACATAATATCATCAAGTCTAGCCTAATCCAAAGGCAAACAAAAATCCTTATATATAAAAAGCTAGATAGGCCTGTAGTTTTTTACGGGTGTGAGACGTGGACTCTCACAAAGAAAACAAAAGAAATGTTGGCAATCTTTGAACATAAGGTTCTCCGAAGAATTTACGGTCCAGTTAGAGAGGAAAATGGATGGCGTATTAGATACAACCACGAGCTGGACGATCTATATAAAGACCTGAAGATCGTGGACTTTGTTAAAGTTCAACGACTTAGATGGGCAGGGCATTTTAAAAGAATGAAAGAAGATAGAATCCCGAGAAAAATCATGAATTACAAGAGGCACGGGACGACCAAGAACACGCTGGAGAAACAACGTCCAAAACGACGCGAATAAGCTCCTCGGCGTGAGAAACTAGCAAGCAAAAGCTCGAGATCGGGACAAATGGAGGCGAAGGCTAAACGAAGTCAAGGCCCACTAATGGGCTGTAGTACCACTGGAAGAAGAAGATATTTATATAATATATATATATATATATATATATATATATATATATATATATATATATATATATATGCTAATTATAATTCACTTTATGTAAGTACTGTGTAATACTGTCATACAATACATTAACCCACTAAATCTTAAAATTCTAGTGATAATAAATACGTATATTGTTAGGTAATCTTATTAAATATTTATGATTACCTTTTCAAAACGTCTATTAGGATATTAAACTAGGTATATTAATATATTTAATAGAATATACACTACATCAATGGTTATACATTTTATAAATAAATAAATTTGAAATCAATAATACATATAAGGTTATTACAATTGTAGTGAAAAACTTATACAGTTTTTCTAATGTTACAATTCTACGAGCTTTTTAATTACCTAAAGATTTATCAAGGAGAAAAAAATAATAAAAACTTTTATAGTATTGAGCAATTTGTTTCAAATAAAATTAAAATGCGACTGCTGTAATATACAAGTGGCATTAAATTTGCATGAAAAACAAAATTTGTGATATGCGAGTACTTGGATCCGCTCGGGTAAATAGAGCTTAATGTATACTCTTTTTGCTTATATTTCTTTATATAAGACCGCATAAATACGCAAGGATTTATTATTACAATAAGAGATAAAATTATGCTTTACTGATTATTTGTACAGATAGTATACAGAGAATATTACCATAAAACAGCTATATTAAAAATTAGATATGAATTTTTTTTATTTATTAAAAGTTATTTTACACGAATTAATGTGGAGTGGCCGTGCGCATTAAAGCGCTATGGTCTCTGCATGTTATGATTGAATCTAAGGTTTTTCGATTCGAAACTACCAACCGGCTAAGTATGTAGTCATAGCCAACTTCAATTAATTACGATACGCTTATTATGGTCGTTTTAAATGTTCCTAAAATTACACAAACGAAATTTACATAGAGAGTACGTCAAGTGGCGCCGCACACGCGTAACATTGTACCATTTTCACAAATTATATGTCACAAATAAATACTGATTTTAATATTTAAATTTTGAAGTATTGTCATTAATTTTAATAAACTGAAAACACATTTTGCACATATAAACTTCAATTATAGAGACCAAGGTGAATTAGGTGCACTTTACACTCTCCTCATAATTTAATTAAAAATAAATGTTTGTTTATTATTGTAAAAAATAAATGGCATTGTAATGTATAAACTCAAATATTTATTCAAGAAGTAAAGTCAGCTGAAACTGAATGCAAAAATTATAATTTGTTTAATCTTTTACCAGTCAGTTGATATGAATTTCGAAGCGATATATCGCACCTGCATATATCGGTAAATTACTCGGTATATCGTTCAAAAGTGTATCGAATATTTATATTCGATGTATTTTGTAATATATCGATATGTTTTATTTATCGATATATTGCTGCCATTTCTAGTGCCACGCTACTTTTGAGTAGGATGTATGCATTTCGCCTACGGTGACTTTTTGTATTTCCTTTCAATTCTTTCATATCAGTCTAAGTTTTAGAAAATGATCTAGCAAGATATAGATTATCATTACTGAGCAATATTCAGTGATAGTTAAACTAATTTAATATATAATAATAATAATAATAATAATAATAATAATAATAATAATAATAATAATAATAATAATAATAATAATAATAATAATAATAATAATAATAATAATTAATAATAATAATAATAATAATAATAATAATAATAATAATAATAATAATAATAATAATAATAATAAAAATAATAATAATAATAATAAAAATAATAATAATAATAATAATAATAATAATAATAACAACATTTATTGCCCAACAGAATACCAATTACAGAACAAATTTACAATTAGATAAATGAATTTAAGAATATTAATGTCGGCGTACTCGGTGATGTTGGCACGTCGACTATTTAACTTTGTGACCAGTGAGAGGTTGTTGAATGAAGGTAAAAAATCGATTGCATTATATGTTCGTTTTATTGGGCACAATCACTCGTTCCCCAAAAGGGGAAGTCGTTTAAACAATATAAAGTTATTTTTACACACAGGTTAGCGCTCCCCAAAGGGAAGTTGTCCACATAATATACAGTTATTTACACTACACTCTGGATATACACATATACATAAAAAGTCATTTACGCTTTAGGGCGTCCATGCGTGGGGACACGGGGGTATAGCGGCGAATGTCCTGAGATTGCGCGTGTGCTTGGTGGGCCCAGCGCACGACGTCCAAACGGGGGTCACGTGGGTGGATTCTGCTTCTGTCCACGGCGTGAGTCCGACTGGGCGTGGGGGAGATCGGGCGTAGCCGGTAGTCGTCGGTGGTTGTGGGTGCAGCGATCGGCGTCTGCGTCTTGAACCGCTTCGGCTGGGGTTTTCTGGGAGAGACCGAACGCGGCCTCTTGCGCGGACTGACGTGGATTCTCGGTTGATGGCGGCAGCGGTGACACGGCCCGAATGGTGCGTGTGGCCCGAGCGGCGAAACGCAAGGCGTCTCGACGGACTCTAGCGGCATTCCTCGACTTCTTGGCGGCCTCCGTGGTGAAGCCGGTTGTTCGACGGCGTTTCTGCTTTTCAGCAGTAGTGTCGACAGGTCTTTCTGCTTTGCAGCAGTGGTGTCGATAGTTCGATCTGCTTGGCAGCAATAGAGTTGATGGTTCGCATGCTCTGTAGCAATAGTGTTGAGGAGTGGCTCTGCTTTTTAGCTGAGTTGGTGGAACTCTGCCTGTACTGAGCGGGTCGCTCCTCTTTTAAACCCGTGTGGCGAGCGCGAGTAGTGCTGCGCAGAAGGGGAGCGCTACCCTATTGGCCGGGCCGGCCGCTAGCTCAGGCAGTGCGTGACGTCATCACTGCTCGAGCCAGGCGCGTAGGGCGCTGTCCGATGGTTTGACGGACTGAGTTCGCTACAGAACTCCCCTCCTAGTGATCAAGTTACTCGATCACGATGTGTAACGATCTGGGTAGCGAACTTGCCGTCCGCTACGTGTGACCCGATTCGTTACTGGTGTTGTTGCTCTGGCATCAGGTACCGGGGTCTGCGGTTCAGGTCGTTGTTGCTGTGGGTGTGGCGCTGATGAAACTGCTTCCTCGGCGAAGTCGGCGGCCTGGTAAGCAGGTTTGAGCCGGTTTGCAGACACCGTTACCTTCTGGCCGTTCCGAATGATGGTGAAGTGCTTCTCGCTTCGGCTTTCTACAGGGAATGGTCCATCGTACGGGCTCTGCAATGGACTCCGCGGGCCTTCTCGCCTAACGAACACGTGCGAAGTGGTACTCAATTCTTTAAAAATTAACGTTCTGTGTTCACCGCGTTCAGCTCTTTGTACCGGTTTGACGTGTCTGAAGTGCTCGCGTAGCTGAGACACGAAGTCTGCCTGCTCGCAATGTTGTTGTCTGTCGTGGAATAAAAACTCGCCTGGCAGGCGCAAAGTCTCCCCATATGAGAGTTCTGCGGCTGTGGCTCCCAAATCCTCTTTCCACGCGTTGCGTATCCCGAGCAGGACTGTCGGCAATACTGTAGTCCACCGGTGTTGGAGATGGCATTTTAGCGCTGACTTGAGTTGGCGGTGGAGACGCTCTACCATCCCGTTAGCAGCTGGGTTGTAGGCGGTGGTTCGGATTCGAGTGAACCCGAGTAACTCTTCCAACGGCTTAAAAAGTTGCGATTCGAACTGACGCCCCTGGTCAGTTGTTACTCGCAACGGCACCGCGAATCTGGTGATCCAGCCATCATAAAATGCTTATGCTACGGTCTCTGCCTCGATGCTGGGTAGCGGGATCGCCTCCGGCCACCTTGTGTATCGGTCGACGCACGTTAGAATGTAGCGTTGCCCTTCAGATACCGGCAGAGGTCCGACCAAGTCAATGTGGATGTGTTGAAACCGGGCAGACGGCGGTGTGTATGATCCCCTGCGTATATGCACGTGACGAGTGACTTTGTTGCGCTGACATGGAAGGCACTGTTGTGCCCAACGGCGACAATCCTTCTTAATGATGGCCACACGAACCTTTGTGTTACTATTTTTGTGGTTGCTTTGTTTCCCAGATGTGATAGGTCGTGTAAGCTGTTGAAGGCTAACCTTCGGTACTCGGGTGTCAAAAATGGACGGATGTGGATGGTCGTTTTGTCGCAGAACACCGTTACATCCGTTCATGGTACTCGCACCTTCTCCAAAGTGATCGCCTGGTCCGTCCGTGAAAGGAAGGTCGCCAACTCTTCATCTGAACGCGCTCGACGTATGCTCACGCTTCGTTGTTGGCCATGGCGAAAGGCGTGGCTCGTTGAACGGAACTGCTGTTGCTCCTTCTCACTGATCACGTCGGGGTCACCAATTTGTCGGCGTACTCATTGGTGTTGGCACGTCGACTATTTAACTTTGTGACCAGTGAGAGGTTGTTGAATGAAGGTAAAAATCGATTGTATTATATGTTTGTTTTATTGGGCACAATCACTCGTTCCCCAAAAGGGGAAGTCTTCTAAATAATATAGTTATTTTTACACGCAGGTTAGCGTTCCCCAAAGGGAAGTTGTCCACAAAATATACAGTTATTTACACTACATATCAGCTCTTTGCGCACCACTCCGATTTTAATAAGAAAACACGTGCCTGCGAGGCATTTCTAGGTGGCTACACCTCATAATCGGTAGGGTATGGTTCCACCAATATACAAACCAAACGGTTTACTCGAATTGACGCAACAATGTTCTCTCTCGCACAGGACAGCTCGGCGCACGTACTGGACTCTTTAGAAACTTCTGTCAGCGGGCCTCTGACAGCCACAGACACGTTGCCAAGCACTGTATCGATAGATATGTTACAGCTACATCTATCAACCACATATTTCATTTTAAGAATGTTCGATCAAGTGACCAGATAACCAGTTGAATGTTAAGAAAATAAATAAAGTGTTTTTCGAGTTTCGTTTTCCCTTTCAAATCCATTTGTGTTTTTATTAATATATAGTAATAGCCCAACCTCGGCTACGCCGAGTTTTCCCTAGGGCTCCGCCGATAGTGTTTTATGATGCCCACGCAATATGCCCACCCTAACTGCCCACGCAACATGCCCACCCAGACTGCTCACGCAACATGCCCACCCAACTAACCACGCAACATGCCCACCTAAACTGCCCACCTAAACTCCCCACGCAACATGCCCACCCAAACTGCCCACGCAATATGCTCACCCAACTGCCCACGCAACATGCCCATCCAAACTGTCCACGCAATATGCCCACCTAAACTGTCCACGCAACATGCCCACCCAACTGCCCACGCAACATGCCCACCCAAACTGCCCACGCAACTTGCCCACGCAACTTGCCCACATAAACTGCCCATGCAACATGCCTACTCAAACTGCCCATGCAACATGCCCACCCAAACTGCCCACGCAACATGGCCACCCAACTGCCCATGCAACATGCCCACCCAAGCTGCCCACACAACATGCCCACCCAAACTTTCCACGCAACTTCCCCACCCCAACTGCTAACCCAAACTGCCCATGCAACATGCCTACCCAAACTGCCCACGCAACATGCCCACCCAACTGCCCATGCAACATGCCCACCCAAGCTGCTCACACAACATGCCCACCCAAACTTTCCACGCAACTTGCCCACCCAAACTGCTAACCCAAACTGCTAACCCAAACTACCCATGCAATCTGCCCTAAAGCGCTCCACACACTCCGTTTTTTCTTGTATGATTAAGGTTTAGAACGTACGGGTTGAGCCATGCGAAGTAGCAATCATGAACAGAAGACAAGTTTGTTTGCTAGCGTCACTGCATTGAATAGAAAAAACCTGGGAAAGTTACTATCACACACACGGAATGGAACGTACAGGTCAAACCGTGCGGTTAAAATTTAGAACGCGGTTAAGAAGGGCTGTTTCCGGCCACACAATTCGGTTTTTGTATGGTTTGACACGTGCAGTTATAAACGTACGTTCCAAGCCGCGAAAAAAGAGGGAAGTGTGCGAGGCCCTTTACCCTCTCTGTCTTCCCTGCTCTTCTTGTCCTTGTTATTCTTCCTTTACATTCTGTACACACTGTCTTGTCTGTCTTTCTCGTCATTGGTGTCCTTCTTGTCAGTTTTGTAGAAGCTATTTACAAAATAAAATATAAATACACAATAAACATATCTTAGATTAATACACTGACCGGTACAGAAAACAATCCTTGCCATTCTCCCTGTACACTGTACACTTTCTCCTCCCAGTCTTCCTCATCGTTGTTGTTTTCCCTACATTTCTCGTCCATTTCGTCGTTTAATAATTTCGGACATTTTCTATAATCTATTTACAAAATAAATTATAAAGTAAGTAAACAAAATATCTTAAATTCATCGCGTACCTTACTTCGTTTAATTCTTATATTCTTTTCTTCAATTTTAGACATTATTTATTTATTATGTTGGATAAATCTCTCCAGGTTGTTCTGCATGTTGATAAAGGGTTAAAAAGAAGAAATACACCTGTTTTGTGATGATGCAGAATGTATTGTTTATTTATTTATTTAAGTGACGATCAATTTCAGACGATAGTCCATCATCAGGCCGACGCTAGAAATATATTACATTTTTGTTAATAACATTTTTTACATATATAATATGCAAGTTATATTGAAATATAGTTACAAGTTATAAAAGTGTTACAAGTTATAAAAATTAGAAATAAATGAATTATGACGTAATATGTGGAAATTGTTAACAAGTATTTATATATATTCCAGTTAGAGCTATTGAATTTTTTTATAAAAATAATATAGTCTATAAATAAATATTTATACAACTTTACTAAATTTAAATTGAAGTAAATATTAATGTAAAATTTATAAAAAGCATATATTTTTAACTACATTTGTTTATTATGAGAGGTTAAGTGCACGTGTCAACAGAGAAAATAATAAAATATACTTACCGTCAAAATCGTAAAAATATGTATCAGTACCACACGTTATATTTTAGAATTCTCCGTTTATCAATGTAATCTTCATACTTTCATTAAATTTTCAGCATCAATATAAGATGTTTTTGTCATTTAAAGTTTTTCGACGATATATATTTTTTACGCGAAAACTATGCTTCCTACTAAAATTTCAATTATTACTGGGGCACTCGAGACAACCATTTCCTACAACTTGGTGCAAATTTCACAAAAATCGCTCGTACCATTCAGGCTGTAGTGGTGTTCAAAGCTTTGGCGATCGTCGTGATTAAAGAAGCTATATGTATATATATATATATATATATATATATATATATATATATATATATATATATATATATATATATATATATATAACTATAGTGAATCTACTCTTTTAGTATTAAGGATACCTTAACCTCGGCATCGCCGAGTTTAGCCTAGGGCTCCGCCGATAGTGTTTCATGATAGTCCATACGTACATCCAATCTGTCTACGCACAATTTAAAACCAAAATGCTAACGCCAATAGTCTTGCCAGATACCCAAATTTTTTCAAACGAATTAACTTTATGCATACAACAAAAGCCAATTAACGTGTCAGAAATTTTGACACATGTATCTAACAGTCCTTAATTAGACCTCTCATTTGATACCAAACACGACATATTTCTAACATCTTTATGCGCAAAACAAAAGCCGACTGAGATGTCTAATTGTTAACACTTCTATATTATAGCTCTGCAGAAAAAATTCACTTGATCCCAATCACGACATGGTTCTGATAACTTTATGCAGAAAACAAGTGTCGATCGAGTTGACGCCTAAATTTTGAAAATTCTATATTTTAACCATGCAGAAATTTTTCACTTAATACCGAATATATATCTGACAAATTTATACGAGAAATAAGAAATGTTTTGTAAAGGGCTGTCATGGAGAAATGTCAAATACGACAGCTCGATCGGCTACTGTTTTCTTGGAAAAAATTGACAGTAATACATCAGAAGTATAATAAAAAAATGCAGGTAAATATAATTTTTCGACATACCTACATACCGGATGGTGCTCCAAATCAGTTACATAGGCATTTAACATGGGAAAACAGTTTTTCCTTGCGCATTGCTTTCTAAATTATTTTAGAAAAAAATACTTCAAATAAAAGTTGTAGATCATGAAATTCTGACTTTGAATCAAGAAACAAAATTAATTGTGCATGCTTTGTAACAGCAGAAATTTGAATTGAAAATATCGAAAATCAAAAATAGTGATCGCCATGGAATTGAAACAAAAAGCATAACAAATGCAATTTTTTTATGAGATTGAAAAAGTCTTATTATTTGACAGTTAAATCAATTATTTGTCTATTTGTTTTAAATCCATGGCTAGTGCTATTAAACTAAAATTTTAAATATTTTCATATTTAATTTCTAGAGTTACTAAACATAGGAAATGGATTTTGTTTATTCATTTGAAAGTAGAATTTTATGCTCTACAACTTTTGTTTGAAGAATTTTTTTCTATAATAATTTGGGGGGCAACGCGCTACGGAAAACTATTTCACCATGCTAAATGCTTATGTATACAAAGAGGTTGGTCGGAACTGATGAAAACATAATGAAATGAATAAATGCTGCAGGACAAAATGTCCCAATTACAGGATAAATATAAACATAATATTAATAACACGCCTATGAATACACAATACTAAATTTAAAGGTAAAAATAATTAAACAAAATTAAATACGTGATATTTTAATTCTAAAGTAAACAATTAGTTACATACTATAGGAAAGTAAATAGTTACATTACATCTGAACGTATACAACGAATTTAAAAATATTTAATAAAGTTTGCATTGTTATAAAACGGGAAGAATGCAAGAATCATAGGTATACAAGATTATTTTGGTGGCTTATGCTGTATGATTATGGCCCGGTTGCATAAAACATTGTCAAATTTAATCACATTGTTAACTTTGACAAGGCTTATTTTTCAATGTATTTTTGATACGTATCCACGGTAACATGTTTTGTGGACCTATGTAATTTTAAAGATTTTTTATTAATTGCAAATTAAATAATTTTAAAATGGATAATTCTAAACGTAATATAAGAACATGAAATGCAGATTAAAATCTGTACCGTTTTAAGATAGATATTGGATTATGTTTAATCTGAAATAATTTTAAACGTAATGTAAGAAAATGAATTGCAAAAAGAACAGATTGAAACCAGGGACCCGGAACGAAATTTATTTGTGGTACAGGTTCGGTAAAGGTTCAGGAAAGTTATTTCAGTTCGGGTTTGGGTTTAGGTTCTAAATTTAAAAATTATATGGGTTCGAAAACCCTTATTTTTTCAGGTTATTTTGGGTTACGGTTTACATAAATTTAATTTGCAATTTTAATATAACTTTTATTGTAATCTTTTAAATAATAAATTAACAGGTACATATTTCCTTTTTTTTGTAAATAAAAAAATATAGCAATTCATTTATACTGCCCTGCTAAAGCTAATGGGCGTATCTGCAATTTTTACGAATAATAAGTTAGGATGGTTTTGGATAGGTACCAAAGATTTACAATAATATTAAGTTATAGGTTGGCGCAATATGATATAGTAAATCATTGTTTTCTCAAAATCACAAATTTGCAGATACGCCTATTAGCTTCAGCAGTATACAATGTATTAAACGGTTACCGGTAAAAGTAAAACGGTTCGGTTCCGGTTACGGTTTATTGCCTTCGAAATATAAAGGTTTGGTTAAGTTTCCGGTTCGAAAAAAATTACGGTTTTTGCGGGTTACGTTTCAGGTTCAGGTTCAGTTCCGGGTCCCTGATTGAAACATACCATCTAAAATTATTGAACTTTCTTGTTCCAAACATAAGGCATGATTTTCCTGTAGGATTTTTGGTGTGTCCAATGAGTAACACATTTCTGGCTAGACTCGATGAAGAACAACTAATTAACGCATATCTTTCTAATTTTGTACATGTACTCTTTATCGATTCTGATGTTCATTATGTCTTTCTCAGCCAGACATTTTATTAAATCTATTTACAAAATAAAATATAAAAATTAACAATAAACATGATTTAAAATCATTACACTTCGTTCTACGATGTCTTCTGATGCCATTTCTCCATTGCTCTCTATCTTGCCATATATCATCATTTAATCTCTCTCTCTCTCTCTTTCTCTCTCTCTCTTTTATTCATTCTTGAACTCCTGCTACCCAACTTCTTCTAAGTCCCTGTTATTTTTGCCGGTAGATGTATACTGTAGTATTTGTTTAGGAAGCCTCTCATTACTCATTAGCTGTATGTATGTTTACTTCTAGACCTCAGCTACGGTATATTCTTCTATAAATTTTTGTATCATGCATTCACTATCGTTTTCGTCTTGTGCAATAAGTATTTGATCATCTGCAAAGCATAAGGTGTAAATAGTTTGAACTTCCAAGGGTATAACCATATTTTTGCTATTTTTCTTCCACGTTCACAGTGCTTTTTATATATACCTACCTACATTCTTTTCTTAAAATGTACATAGTTGTCACAGATGACAAGGTTTGTTTTTAATTTTGTATGTGTACACTTCGATCGATTGTGATATTATTCCTGCCCTTCTTATACTTTTCGTCGTGTTTCCTTATTCATTTTCCAAAATTCTATTTACAAAATAAAATATATAATACAGTAATGTAAAACATGGCTTAAAATCCTGCCTCGTTTAATTCATAACCTTTTCTTTAATTTTACATATTATTTAAGCATTTTATTGCACTTAAAAGGATGAAAACCGATAATATGTAATCGTTAACATTGACATACCATACGACATGGCGTTAAACTTCTTAAATTTTTCAATGAGAACTGTGATCGTGACCTATTGTTTCTGTCCCAATTTTCAATCTTTAATAATTTTTTACGAGAAAACTATGCATCGCACAGAAATTTCTGTTATTACGAGGGCACTCGAGACAATCAAATCCTACATTTGAAACAAATTTCACGAAAATCGGTCGTACCATTCAGGCTGTAGAGGTGTTCAAATGTTAGCGATTGTCTTTTTGATTACTTCAATATATATATATATATATATATATATATATATATATATATATATATATATATATATATATATATATATATATATATATATATATAACTATAGTGAATCTACTGAAAGAAAATGTTAATCTGAAACTCGATGCAATTTCCGACACGATTTATGAGAGTCACGAGGGACGGAAACTTGCTTTCGTTTCAGAGTCACTGATTTCCCGCACATCTTATAAAAATATTTTTTCTTTGAAAACGAACTCTAAAATCCAACTTTTAATATTGTTTGTAGATAAAATTGTTTATTTTCTGGTCGTTGCGATGCATTTGTTACCGTGTTAAGAACTAATGTGTCAAAAAAACCTAACTCGGAGGCTATGCACAAAGAAATGTAAGGCAATTTAAAAATATTTTATTCATTGTCAATTTAACACGAGATATTGTCAAAAATGTTATCCACAGAAATCAAAGTTTTTTCTGGAATCTTATTTTAGAAATGAAAATAAATTAGAAAACGTCGAATGGCAATATACTTTATTCTTCTTTATTATCTTTTTTCTTAAATATATATTTCAAGATCAAATTTGACAACTAGACTTTTGAATTAAATAATGATCACATATACGTTTCTCTGTTCGTAGTTTACTCCGAGTTAGGTTAGGTTACTACCTTTTTAAACTAATTAAACAAACTACTATTAACTATTGCACTTTGGTAATAAAATTTCGAACGTAATTTAATTGTATTACCAACATTCTTGTATTGTTAACTATTATAGAGAGAAAGTTATCAGTAGGCATCTGTAGGTTACCATACTGCACCATTTAAATACGAATATAAATAAAAATTGTCGTTGAGCCACATGAAATTAATCATGTACTGTAAAATATCACCAGTCGTGCCATGACCTATTTTTCTAAACTTTCGTCGAATTTGAAAGTCATTTGTCGTCTTGTATTTATTTTTCATTATCAATTCTAAATTACATGTGTGAGTTGAAGTTTTCGACAATCCTTAAGGCTTCGTGTCACTACGTGGCGTTAATGCAAATTGCTGTTACCGAATGTCACCACGTCTTCTAAATAGCTGCCGATCTATCTCTTGTGATTGTGAATTACGGCAACGCAAAACACAGCGCGACCTTATACCGTAAAATGTAAAATTCGGAAGGTTTTTCTTTGATTTTATTTAAATATAAATATTTGTTTAATGATGAAATGCTTTTCAAGAGCATCACTACATTTCAAAATTTGATATTTTTAAAATAAATTGCTATTATTAACGTTTATATCTCATTGCAAATATAACAATAATTTGTGCTATGATAAATAAGATGTCAAATGATTTTCGTTACTAAGCACAATAAGCTTATCAGAACAAAGAATAAACATATTCAGGAATAATCAAGTACCTACATATTTATATTATTATAATTATATTATCTTAAAATAGTAATACCAAATGCGACTAACGAAGAGTTACAAAAACTAAAAAATAACGAGAATTATTATCTGGCCGCTAGTTCCGACTTCTCCGCTTAGGTGCTTTTACTAGATACTATTTGAAATCAGTTACCCCAGCGTCAAGGAAGGGAAATATTTGAGTGGACAGTTTTATTTTTTTCGAAAGCGCTTGTTTTACTTGTTTGACGATTTTCCGAACATGTGGTTATCTCGTTTTAAAAGTGGTCGAATGTCAATTAAAGATAAACCCCGACCAAGGCGTTTGTCGATTTTCAGAACAGACGAGAAAACATCTGTGATGTAATCATGCCTGATGGTCATAGATTAATCGAAGATTTCATGAACTGAGCGGATTATGCTACAATAATTCATGCAAACTAATTATTTTGACTGTAAATTTGAAGATGAAACGTACGCACCCACTCACTGAAATTCGTTCCACGGATTCTTTCCAACGACCTGAAAGCCAACTGTTTGAGTGTGTGCTACGAATTGAAAGAGCAATGATAAATTAAACCAGATTTTTTGGAAGTCCTCGCAAGCATTGTTGTTGATTTTGATTTCTCTAACAGAATACAGAACTGTAATCTGCGCCATTGGTCCATTGAAAATCAGCGTACATGTCAAAGAACACTTACGAAAAGAACCACACTGGACAACTGGTCAAAAATGATGTCTAGTGAAGGCATCTCGCAGGAGAATCGGTAACTGCGCTGCCAGGAAATAATTCTCATTATTTTTAAATCACCACCTTCCCTATCGTACTTAATGAAGACCAATAAATTACATTATACGTATCTTAAACGTATAATTAAAAATAGTTGATAAAGTCAATTTGAATAATTGTTAATAATAGTCAGAAATTTTTCCATATAGATAAAGATTACTAAACACGGCTTTTCATTGGTGTGTTCTTTTTTATCAACTGGATTATTCTATATATTATGGATAAAAATTGAAAGGAAATCTATTTCAATTAAAATTTGTATAAATCTGCAGTATAGATTTTTCTATAGGCTGTTTTCGGCAATGGTATAAAATTTAATATTTTCAAATGAAACATCCTATATATTTATTCAAATTTGAAAATTACATTAAATTTACTATCTAGTAGCATAAAAACAATGCTGTTATATTATTAAAAAATATAATGGCGAATGATTTAAATATTACAATTTTATTAGATACAAAAGGCTTTACATTTCATTTTTACATTATACCTAATTAAATACATCCGATATTTCATTTTTACACCTGCCATTTAATATATAGTCCGGATGTTAAAGCAGTTCACCCTGCATTTTGTGATGCAAGCAAGCCGTTTGGTTCATATCATTGGGACCATACCCTACCGATTAAGAGATGTAGCCACCAAGAGGAAAATGGATACGTTATAAGTAATGAAACTTCGTTTTTTGCACTGCAGCATTGAAGGCATTATAATTACAATTTATATATAAAAAGGCAGTTTTGTAGATCCAATGGTTTGCGTACCACTGCGACTTTAATAAGAAAAAACGCGCCAATGAGGTATACAACCCGCAATATACAAAGCCTGCGCGGCATTTCCGGATGGCTACACCTTTTAATCGGTAGTGTTTGGTCCCAGCTACTTATGAACCAAACGGCTACTCGAACTAACATATCAATGTTCTCTCTCGTACAGGGCGACTCTATGCACCTATGCCTCCTTGAAGAAACTTTCATGTCGGCTGACCTCTGATAGCCACAGACATGCCACTGAGCCCTATATCGTTAGCTCTTTGAATGAGCTACAATTTTTATTTGGGCAATTTTCAGGTATAACGTAGAGTTCTTACGCAATCGGCCAAGAAGCCAAAATGTACTCCAAAAAATCACAATGTGCTAAATTCAAGAGAAACATGAATACGTTATATGTAACCAAACTCGTTTTTTGCCCAGCAGCATAAAAGACCTTATCATTACAAGTAATATAAAAATAAAATCAGCTCCGTATACTCAAAGGTTTGCACACCACTGCTATTTTAAGACAAACGCACCAACGAAGTATACAACCCTCAATACACAGAGCCTGTGCAACCTATCCGGGTGGCTACATTTCTTAATCGGTAGAGTATTGTCCAAGAAACATATAATCTAAACCCCGTGCTCCAATTGACGTAACAATGGTCTGTCTTGCACAGGGCGGCTCGGCTCACTTACGCATCTCTTTAGAAACTTCCGTGTCGGTGGGCCGCTGAAAGTCACAGACACGCCAATAAGCCCTATATCGGTAGCTCTTTGAACGTGCTACAATTTTTATTTGGGTTATTTTCTAGTATGACGTAGCATTCTTAAGCAATCGGCCAAAGAAGCCAAAATTTTCTTCAAAAAAACACAATGTGTTAAATTCAAGAGGAAAATGTATACATTATATGTAACCAAACATTTTTTTTGCACTGCAGTATCAAAGACCTTAACATTGTTATTATTATTAGAAAAATTTAAGTCTAAAGATCTATTGGTTTGCGAACCACGGCGACTTTAAGAAAACTGCGCCAATGAGATATACAACCCGCAATAACTTGTGCCTCCGGGACATTTCCGGGTGGCTACATCTCTTAATCGGTATGGTATAGTAACATATGACCCAAACGGCTTGCTTGCATCACAAAATGCAGGGTGGTGGCAAAATTTCACCGTTAACAACCGGACTATTGTTCCTAGTGGTTCAGTATTGGATTCTCTTGCTAATCTGGATAATAAATCGAAAATTTTCGAATTAAAACAGCCATAGCCGATTGAAAATTCAGATGAATTGCGGAAATCAACGAATTCATCATCACACACATCATGACATTTGTGTGGCATGTTTTGCAATGACAAAAAGCACAAATCAAATGTTTCAAAACTCAAATGTACTCGTTATTACTAATATTTATACAAGGGACCGGCTACCGGCTTTGCGGTAGAGTAGTAATAACGGCTGTTTAGTGATCGATATAATCCGAGCAGATTTCATAATACCTATATTATAGTAATAGGAGACTAAAGTACCAATATAACGAAAGATCCCAAGTTTGTTTTGTCAAATAGTACATACCTTATAAATGAGACCGTTGTAGATTAAATAACATAAACAATTTATAAACGTAAATAAATAAACTTAAATCTTAACCCTTAAGTGGACGCGTAACTTATCAATTGCAAGACGAAGAGCTATCTAAAATCAAAGGTGTACACACAACAAACTCAAAACTTCAATGCCCTTAATTACACTATTAACCTGGAAATCGCCGCTATTTCCCCCAAAATAACCGAATGAGGCAATGTTACATTTTTCGTTAGTAGATCTTATTAAGAAAAACGATATCATAATTTTATGGTAGACACAATTAAAAGTTCACGGATCAATACTTACCATTTCAGCCTGGCAGAAATTGCCGTCTGTGTACATTTGCGAAATTGTTAGTATGAATTCGCAGGAATTGGCTTACTGTTATGTTAACAAAATTTGTAAACCAATTATATTTTATTTTTCTTAGATTTTAAATTTCATTTGTATCTTACTGGCGGTGTGCGCAAAAGTAGTCAGCAACGACATCGGACAAAAACGACAACGGTGGTTACTCATTTAAACATAACAATGTTCTGTTTTATTTTTATGTCAGAAAAATTTTAAAATATCTATTTTATAAAATGTTTGCAATGAATGCGAATGATAGGACGTCAAATATTAAGTGATGCAGTGGGAGACGTAATAATTCTGACAAAATTGCCGATCGAAGTATCAAATTTTATAAATTTCCTAGAATATTATAAAGAATAGATGCGTAAGAAAATAACTTTTCAACAGATATCTTCTACTAACATGAAAAATTATTTTAGGTTTACATATTTTCTCACTGTAAAAGATACTTATCGTATGAATAAAATTCAAACAATGGTCGTATGATTGAAACAATGAGTTTAATAAAAATGTGTTTCTCTAGTTAAAATTTAACAAAATATAATAAAAGAAACAGAATATTATCTTAAAATTGTATAATACTTGCAGTTGTATCATATAGAAAGTCTAGTTTTGACATAATTAGTATATTTATTATATATTTTGTACATGTAATGTTAATGTTAAAAGTAAAAATTCAGATGGTTCGTATCTTTCGTGTATTCTCCTTTCCGAGCTTGTGCAACTGATTCTACTTAGAGCCTGGTATATTTTCAGTGAAGAATATTCGTGAATTATTGAGAATATAAAAGAAAGATGCTAACATCATCCACTGATATCCTGATATGCAGAAATTTTCTTCTTTCCAATTATTCAAATTTTCCAACTCTTATAATATTTAACTAATATTCTAAATTATATTATAAAACTAAGTATGATAAAATGGTTTACAGAAATCACATATATTATGAGAAAAATTATATTTCCTGTCACAGTACCTTCGCTGGTATTTTGACTTTTTTGATTCACATATTACATTTTAAATAATTTCTTTATTCATTTCAATATAATATGACGTATAGTATTCATATACAAACTCAAAATAAAATTGTAAATTGTATCACTTTCTCGAAATGTCAAAATTTATTAGGTACCCAAGGACACCAAAGTAGCCGTTAGAGGCGCTGACGCTCAAAATGTGCACATCCCCTATTAAATCTAGAACATAGTTTAAAAAGATATCAGTTACCTACCTACTATTTTGTAATTTTTAGAGACGAATATCTTCAAATAGACAGGTTTTTCAAATTTTGATAAATTAAATAATCTATTATCTTTATTAAAATTTTAAGGATTATTCTTGTTTAATCTCATTTAGAATAATGTACGTTACTAAGGTAAATATTGAAGATACACCGGGGGCCGTAGAAACATGTGATATCCGCTAAAATGGCAGACGTGAGACGTTTTCGATATGTCTTATTCTGAAGTTAGCGAGATAGCTATTTACAGGAAATTTATTTTTATATGAATCTATTATAAAAGCGCGTTGCGCGGCAGTTGGCAGTACATAAAACACTTAATTTGAATCTGACAGCTTTAATTTTGCATATGGATGATCTTCTTTTTTCTTATAGTATTTGTGTTACTTTTTAGATTGGCTTTTTATTTATGTTTGTTATAGGATTAATTTCATAATTTTGTTTTAGTTTTTTATTTATTTTAGTAATAGTGCATTATATAACATTCAATTAAAAGTTTTATTTATTACATTTTTTAAGTTCCGATAAGCTGTTTGTATCAAATAATTTTTAAAATTAAAATACAATAAATACATATAAATCAAATATTATTATATCACTTTACTTTTAAATAAAATTGAAAATGCAAACTTTTTGTCAACTTGTCAATCACTGATGGATTCAAGTCGGATAGCGGGATTAAGATACAATAGCCTCACGCTATATGAATTAGAATAGACCCCACTAAAATATCTATAAATAAATTTCGAGTGGCGCAAATGTCATCACTCTATTGAAAGATATCGCCGTTTTTTGTATGAACATCTATTATTTTATTGTTTATCCATCATGAATAACACTACACATCCTAAGAATTTGTTGATATTATGACTATTTTTAATCAAAATTTAGGTACGTGATGTTTGTGTAACAAGGTTGGGCACAAATTGAGACTAGCATAAATAATTTGTGGTCAACTTGTGCAAATTTGTACCTACAAAATTATTTTTGAAATGTAACAGGGTTATGAAATTAGGAACTATAAATAAAATTGCTAACTTCATGCAAAAAAAAAATTATAAATTTTATTATTTAGATAATTTGTTCCCGTAGTTTGATCAATTAATTATAATAGGTGCATGAGTGTAATTGACTTTAAAAAAATTCACTTCACGCCAGCATACTTATTTATTATTGAAATAGTTTGCGCTTGTCGTACCAATTCGTGCCAAATAAATGAATATAATATAATAATTAATAATTATTGTCAGATATTAACAATTTTAAGTGTGAAGCTTGCA
Organism: Harpalus rubripes; assembly: GCA_963082715.1. NCBI lineage: Eukaryota > Metazoa > Arthropoda > Insecta > Coleoptera > Carabidae > Harpalus > Harpalus rubripes. The sequence continues at coordinate 33,902,850 of OY720450.1, forward strand.
AAAAAGATTTTATTTTCAATTTATTTTACAACAAATAATAGCTTATAATTTGTGCCTATTTGTGCTAGTACTATTTCAATTTTTTTGTATTATTAGATGTATTAAATATTATTTTGTGGAAATGTGATATTGGCATAAAACTTATTCCATTTTCAATTTCTTTTTGCACCATTAGGAAGCTTATAAATTGTAACTATTTACACTCGTTAATTTTTAAAATATCTGTAAGCAGAATATGTAAAACCTAGAAAATAAATAACATTGCCAGGAAATTTTTAATTTAAGTAGATTCGCTTTCGACTTTCGACGCATACATGAACGCATCTGCGGACTGTCAGATCCATCCACTGGTCTGCTATGTACCGTTTGTCAGCATATACTCACCACAATTTTCGTGCGTTGTGAGGAAAATATCGAAGCATAAGCTATGATTGTAATGAGTGATTTGGAATTTAAATCTTAATTTAATATTTGGCCAACCTTGAATAGAAAACAGGAATTGTTTGGGTATACAATATGATAAATAATTAATATTTGTTCTTGGATAATTTATTGACTGATATTTTTTCTGCAGAGGAGTCAGTAATTAATTATGATGATATGACAAGTCCGTTCTCTGTTCCAACAATACAAAGTTTCTTACATATGTATGAATAAGTACATGAACAAGACGTGCACATTAAATGGTTTATGAATGTATACATGAACGCATCCAAAAGTCGTGTAGCAACAAACCTTATAATATAGTGCTTGCTTCTTATTATGAACTAGTAACAATTTTTTTTTTAAATATAAATGGATTTACGGAGAAGTTTTTCTACGGAAGATTTTCTAGTGGGTCAAATATTGATAATATAGAATTCTACTTTCAATTCAAGGAGTGATTTATTTAGGAAATAAATCTTACTCCTAAAAGCGCACATCATTCCGTGATAGATAAATCAATGTATTTCACTTGTTGTCTTTCTTATTGAATTAATCATTTCGACAATTTGCAACGATTTAATCTTAGTAAGTGAAGAAAAGTGCAGTTGTTATTTGAATAATGACATAAGAAATGACATAAAGCTAGAGTTCTTTATAAAATAAAATGCTTTCTAAAAAATCAATTAAACCGCAAATGGGATTAAAATTGTTCAAAAAAAGAGGCGATATAAAATAATGAAAATGATGAAGTATATTATTTATGTACGAGCCCAAATTCATAATAGTTCGGCCGATTTACATTTTTATATTTTTAACAAATTATAAAATCTAGACAAACGATTAGAAATTTCTACAAAATTCTTTCGGCTATTTTAAATACAGACTTAAAAAAAAACTGTGGGCCACATGAGGGTGATAATAGTTCGACCGGCATTTTAAGGGTCATCTTCTAGTTCAGACTTAGCTCCTACCGAGATCCTTTACTTTTAGTACAATGAAAAACAACTTAGTAAAAATGGAATGCGTACAGTAAAACCCACCTTGCAAGACGTATGGGACAATACTCATAGAAAAAATCAGGGCTTACGGATACAATATCTGTTAGAATTAAAGTTGCTATTACTAATAAAGGCAATGTAACCATTAAATGACGGAGTATTTGATTAATTCAGTTTTTGAATTTGCGTGGGTTTTATAATTTGTTTGTCAAAAATTCAAACCGGTCGAAATATTAAGGGTTTAGGCTTGTATTATGAACTGTGACTAAGATTTTACTTTTCGTGGTTTAAAGTGTTTCAATTTTCAATTTTAATAACAAAAATTTAAAAACTCGTTTCATTTTATATTAAAAAGTAAAAGAGGTCTCACGGGTGTAGTGCGTAAAATAAAATGTGTAAAGCAAATATAGTGGTATCCAACGGGCGGCCCGCCGGCCGTATGAGACCTACGAAGCCGATTCTTGCGGCCCGCGTCACATAAACATAAACTGAGAACTGAAATTGTGGCATCTCATATTGTGAAAAATAATTTCATTCAATAATTCATTTCGAAAGAATGTAAAGCCACGCAAACATTGAAATATATAAATAAATAAATATGTTATCACGGTCTACTACCCATTGCTGGGTGTGACAATCTGCTTGTACACAGATGTCGGTAATGATGAAATATTTGCACTGTGCGGGCGCTTACCAAGCTTCACCTCACGCGTCACCTTACTGGCGTGGAGAGTGCACCACAGTGGTCAATTTTCTGCCATTTAAATATATACGGTATTAATTTATATTTTGTCACAGGAATTTAAAAAATAGATTTTGTTTTCAAAAAACACCAACTGAAATTTTAGTTGACATCAACACGTCAATAAACTTACAAATGGAATGCACAGAAAAATTATCAAAATAATTAAAGTTAAATATCGGCACTTCACGATCATGCCCTGACCCCAGTTAATGACGTCTTTTTAAAGAGTAGGTATATTTGCGAGAAGGTAATTTTATAAAGGTTTTTTGGTAATATGGGTTACGTTGTAGTCATACTTCACATATGGGAGCAGAAAATATTTTAGTTAAATTTAAAAAATTATTATTGCTACATAAACATTTTTCTACTTTTGTAATTAAACAGGTTATGATATATTTTTGAAAGAAGTAAAAAGCGAATTTTATGCCCGGTTATATGAAAGTTGATTAAAACGTTAAACAAGCTTCTTAACTTTAATAAAAATTAAATTCTTTAATCATTCGCCATTCTATTTTTCAATAATACAACATATGATTGTTTTTATACGGTTGGATAGCAAATTTCATGTTCTTTTCAAATTTGAAAAAATTTATATTGTGTTCCATTTGAAAATTAAAAGTTGCCATCAATTACTCGTAAACCGGAAGTAATATTGATCTACTTCCGAAATTTTATGGAGGAGTTAACGCATTATAATTTGTTATATAGCTGAAATCGCTAAAAGTAATAATAAACGAGATATTTGCCGGTTTATTTATAGACGGATACCCATAGGTATATATGTATCAGGGGATATAATTTGTGAAATTTAAAGCTGCATTTTTTTGTTAAAGGGGGGGGGGTTAAGGAGATTTTTCTTAAAATGAGCAGTTGATGGTTTCATGTCTTTCCGTTGTAAAGATATACATCAAAAATATTTCGCCATATTTATTTACTTACAAAAGAATAGGTGACAAAGGCAGAAACTGAGAACTACAATATCCAGATGTGTTGCGAGAAACGCTCGTTCTAATAATTAAAAATATATTTTGTAATTCTTGTTTCATGTACACATTTAAATAATAAGTAATATATAAAAAATCTGATGTGGCAAGCACATTACCTTCCGTCAGTTATACGAAAATTCTACCGGTGAACTGTTACCGGTAAACAGCTGTTTATCACGTTATAGCTACCGGAATCGATATTTTAAGGACGCAAGTGGTAAACAGTGTAGATCCATAACCTATAAAAAAATTTGAAATAGGTTACAAATTTGATATAGTAAACAAATTTTTAACGCTCGCGCTTCGCTTTGCACCACTACTTTTTTGTGAGATTAGATTCTTCATGAATCCGGTAGATGAACCTGGTAGATATTGTACAATTTTCGAACACGGTAACTTTTTACCACTCGTGTTTTCGAACACAGTCAGTAGATGCGGTATCTACCGGTAGAATTTTCGTAAATGCCTATGTATTTTCTATAAAATTCATACAGATAGTGCCTTGCGAAAGATTCTAAACACACACACACAAGCACGCACGCACACACATACACACACATCATCGTAAAAATAGTAAAATCGTATTCTAGGGACCTTAAAACGTGCTTATTGATTAAAAACTCACTACCGAATTTTTTGACTAAAGACAATACCTTCCTTACCTAAAGATGACGGAAGGTAAAAAGTGAAAGCAACTGCAAAATTTGAATTTAGAGCTGCATTTTTAAACTTAGAACTGCAGAAACAAGCCAGAGCTGCACCAAATTATATCCCCTGATATGTATGTAAAAATACTTTTTAATGAAATTGTAAATATTTATACATACAAGAATAAGATTTAGACGTAATATTTATTTTCTGAAAACTAAACAACTTATCAATAGTTAATAAGCAAAGAGAAGGCTACTTGTGGAACAAACGACAGGTGTCATCAAGGTTGTCAAATTCCAGAAGTAGGGTTAGTTTGTTGAATATAAGCTGGTTTTAAACGATCGGTCGATACGGTATTTTGAGAAATTTACTGTATCTTTTTATTACTTTGAATGGACCGACGAAGGGTTGTTTCAGAATCGGTCCGATTGTATTGTTTTTGACGAAAACATGGTAAGTTTTAAATAAATCGGGTGATATGTGGGTAGATGTTGTCGTTAGGTTACGTGAAGTGATAAGTTGTAATTTTTGGATTGCGGATTTAAGCGTGTTAAGTATTGTTGTATATTTGTATGTTGTAAAATGTCTGTATAGGTTCCAGTGCTGAATTCTCCTGGTAGTTTGAGGTTGGTTGCGTATACCAGTTCAGCTGAACTGCATTTAATTTTTTCTTTAATTGTCGTTTGGATTCCTAACAAAACCAGTGGAAGGAAGTTGAACCATTGAGCTGGGTTGGTGAAGGTTCTTAAATTCCGTTTGACTGTGGGTGATAAGCTGTAGTTTGGATGTGATGTGTTCCTAATAATTTTAGTAGGTTTTGGAATAGAGATGAGTTGAATTGTTGACTTCTGTCAGTTGAGATTGTTGCTGGTACGCCGAATTTAGATATCCAGCCGATAGGCGTTTTGAAAAGGTTGGTAATTCGGTTGTTATCACAATGTGTTTGATTTTGTGTTTAATTTGACGTTTGACAGTTAATGTGTCAGAAAGTGTTGGATATTGTGAAAGTATTTTTGTAAATGTTGTTGGTGCGTTAATTTGGGCATGTAGTTAATTTTATAAATATTGTGTTGCGGATGACTCGATTCTAAAACACGTTTCGCCGATAAATCAATAATTAGTTTGAAATGAGTTAGAAAATCTGCTCCTAATATTGAGTGTTGAACGTTGGCGACAATGAATTTCCAATTGAAAGTTTTTGATAAGCCGAAATCTATTGTCAGAGTTTTGAAACCGTATGTTTCGATGTTTGTGTTATTTGCAGCATGCAAAGAAAATTAATTAGATTTGAGTCTGGAATTTGAAGTATTTTTAATGACACTTACCTGAGCGCCGCTGTCAACGATAAAACGAACTCCAGAAGTTTTGTCTGTGAGGTAAAGCAGTGGCAGTTTTGTCTGTAATTTTATTACTAAAAATTGAAGGTAAAAGAGATAAGTTATTTGGGAAGTTGGATGCGGTTTGATTCGTTAATACTTCTTGTTTTTGTAGTTGGCTTTCTCTTGAGCAAGGGGGAATACATTTTCTTGCCTTGTTTCCGAACTTATGATGGTACCAGCAGAGTGGACACGATGGTGGAGCTAGAGTGGTTACTTGATCTATAAGTTCTTTTAGTTTTTGCGAAAGCTGTTGTAGAGTAACTGTATCTTGTTTGATTGAAGAAATTGAAAGTTGGTGTACGTTTGCGATTTTGTCAGCAACTTCTTTTTCATCTAAGGAAGAGTTAACTAGCGAGGAAGGATAACTTGGGTATTTGTTGGTAGTTTTTGAAGGAACAGTTCTTCAAGGATTGTTTTGTCGAGAGATTTGGTGCCGATTAGTTATCGCATGAATCGTAGAAATTGTGACGGTTTCTTGTCGCCATCGACGGCAAGGTTTAATAATTGTTGTAATTTTTTTTCAGCTGCATCAATTCTTTGGTTTAAGGCATTTTTAATGGTTGTATATGGCTTTTCTTCTGGAGGTGCGACAATGATGTATCTGACTTGTGGACTAAAGGCACCAATAAGCTTTAAAAAAATTTGCGAAGTCAGTAGTTATTCTATGAGTCTTGAATATGGCTTCTTGTTGCAAAAACCATAATTCGGGACCTGCAGGCCAAAATTTAGGTAATTTAAAAAATAGAAAGGGTTGAAATTTCTATTGCACTATTGTCAGGTGAAGAACTTTTTTGTGTTTGCGCCATAGATTAAAAGTAAGATGTAAGTGTACGTACTAGGAGCTACCATTGTAAAAATTCTGTCTAATTAAATTGTAAATATTTATAATATTTATTTTCCGAAAACTAAACAACTTATAAATAGTTACAAAACAAATCTATAATAACATTGAAATGTTATCCTACTCTCTTCATTCTAAAACAGGTCAAGGTGCAAAAATTTCTACAGCCGAATCTATAAAAAAAACTTATTTTGGCTACTTCATAACTGCAGAAATAAAATAAAATTGTCTAAAATAGTATATATATATATATATATATATATATATATATATATATATATATAGGGTGTAAATGAAATAAGTGCATTATATTTAACCAGTAATGTAACTCGATGAGAGGAACAATATTTCTTAATAACTTTTTTTTTCTAAGTCTTTTATATTTTGAATTAAAATTCTTTAAAGATTTGCTGCATATTTCGTTACCCACCCATGGAGAACAAATGGCTGCTGCCGTTTTCAAGTGGGATACAAACAGCTCAAAAATTGTCTTGTTATCGGCTACACTTGCAGTCACAGTAATTAATAAACGAATCAAGGGAACTAATATTATTATTAATTAATAGATAATAGTACAATTTTTAAAATAAATAAATTTAAATTTTGGATAACAAAATTATAAAGTTGTGTATTAAACCAGGCTTTCAATCACTTGTGAATAGTGGAAGACAAGGAGGGACGAGGTAACGAGAGGAAGAGCAAAAGCATAGTTATTAGGTTATGAGATGATTATTTATCGCCGACAAATCATAACAGTTTAAATACGTTATTCAAAAATGTAAGGACAAACTTTTGTCCATTTAAAATAAGTACATGAGTACCAATAATTAGTCGTCTATTTATTGTTCTCGCCCAAACATTTTTTAATGAAAATTTTTACAGCATTTTTGTCTGTCGAGATGTGTATAATGCATAATAAATACACCTTCCCAAGTAAATTCAGTCTCATTAATGAACATTACGAGCCATTCCCAAAATTGAAGTCTGTTATGTGCTGAAAACATAGAACTTTTTGCACATGTTATGGATATAACTGTTGCTTTTTTTAAATTGTCATATGTGACACTCCGTATTGTGATGTGGTAAAGATGTACAAGATTAACAAATGTGCGAATATTAAGAACAGAATGATTTGGCAATGATTTGGAAACGCTCCGTGTAAATGCGTTGGTAACTCCATGACACTGTCTCTATGTCAACCGTGATGTCAAGTAAAATGTAGTGCAGATACGAGTAAAAAAATAAATAAATAAACCATAGATAAGTAATTACAATATCTGTGTACTCGTATTTTGACAGACTTTTACCTTATAAACAAGTTTATTACTAATGTCAAAATTTAATTGGAACAATTGACAGAACTGTCAAGTGCTAAAACAATTTTTTATAGCTATTGCTTCTGCATTCAATTATCACAAAAAATATTTGGAACGACTCGTCAATTTACGGGGTGGTAAAAATGCTAAAAAAATATGCGATTTCGATAAAAAGTTATTAAGAAATATTGTTGCTCTCGACGAGTTATATTATTAGTTAAATTTAATGCACTTATTTCATTTACACCCTATACATATATATATATATATATATATATATATATATATATATATATATATGTATATGTATATACCGTGTAAAGGTGTACATAGAAGATTAACATGAGAATTTTTTTGTATTATCCAGCTTGCTTAATTATTTTAAGCAAAATTTCGTCAAATAAAAATTTTAGAGACAAAAAGTAAATATGAAAATGTCAAAAATTACGTTAAAAATATCGACAGCCATGGAATTCAACAAAAAATAAATAAATAAATACTTGACGTTTTTATTTGTTACAGCGTAAGTTAATTTATTTAACGTTTCTGTCAATTTGATTTGAGCAAATATCGTTAAATATGATGATAATAGAAAAATTATATTAGATTAATAAATAAAGTTTAAAAAATACTGTTTTGTTTAAATTACATGAATTTATTAAAAATTCAACATTGCGTAACAAAATTATGTATGATGCTGAGATGTAGTCCCCACTTATTTCCGATACATCTCGTACCACACTTATCATGCCGTTCTTTGTTCCAGTAACGCATGTTTTGCTCGTCCTACATTCTGATTACGTAGCTCACGTGTATTTTTGAAGATACATTAGCTTAGAGGTTTTTTCAACTTTTGTCACGAATTTAGCAATTGTGAAAACACGCTCTTCATTAGTATAAATATTAATTTTTTAATAATTTCAGACAATAAAAATAGAGACAAAATTAAATTATCAGAAACGTCAAATAAGGTAATTTACGTTGTAGCAAATAAAATGGCGAGTATTTATTTATTTTTTGTTCAATTCCATAGCCGTCGATATTTATTCAACGCAATTTTCGACATTTTCATATTTGATATCTATCATTACAAGACAAGGAAATGTAATTCTGTTCATTGATTTGGATGCAGAATTTTAGAGACAAAAAGTAAATATGAAAATGTCAAAAATTACGTTAAAAATATCGACAGCCATGGAAATCAACAAGAAATAAATAAATACTTGACGTTTTTATTTGTTACAACGTAAGTTAATTTATTTAACGTTTCTGTCAATTTGATTGGAGCAAATATCGTTAAATATGATGATAATAGAAAAATTATATTAGATTAATAAATAAAGTTTAAAAAATACTGTTTTGTTTAAGTTACATGAATTTACATTACAAGACAAGGAAAGGTAATTCTGTTCATTGATTTGGATGCAGAATTTTGTGCCCTAAAACTTTTATTTGTCGTAATTTTTCTCAAAATAATTAGGCGAGCAGGAAAAAGTAAAAAAAACTTTTAGGACAGACACACAGTATATATATATATATATATATATATATATATATATATATATATATATATATATATATATATATATATATATATATATATTTCTATACCTTATAATAAAAACAATTTCAATAAATTTAGGAAAATATTAACAAAATTTAATCTCACTATCACATCTAAATCACACAATACCTTAGCAACACATTTCATTAATAATAAACCAAAAACATCACCTGTGGAAAAATCGGGGATATATAAAATAACATGTAATAATTGTATAACAAAATTTATATAGGCTTGACAACTAGAAATTTAAATACAAGATTTAAAGAACATATAAATAAAAGACCGCTCTCCGCTGTAGGTGCGCACATAAACACAACACATCATCAAATCACAATAGAAAATAATCTAGAACTTTTACATAATGAGAGTAAATATCACAAATTAGTTCTCTTAGAAAAGTACGAGATAATTACACATGCAATGTCAAAAGACAACATATTACTAAATGAAAATACAGTTTTTCCTGAACCACACTTATTTAAATATTTACCACCTTTTTTCGAATCCAATAAACATTAAGATTAACACTAACGACACCTACTTCATAATTTATTCCCTAAATATTAAACTAAAATAATTCAGTCTTCATCATCTGTCCTTCCTGGATAGATTCCTTATATATATAAAAAATTTCAACTATTTTTTATATTCTAATACAATTTAATCCCTTTATTTTTCAACAATGGATTCAATTCCAAGATATATTTTACACATATTTGACTGTAAGTATCTGTTTCCTTGTTTTTCTCATACAGCATGTGCACTTAACCTAAAATCATAAATAAATCAAATAAATTTATATATATATATATATATATATATATATATATATATATATATATATATATATATATATATATATATATATTCATTTTATTGTTAACTTTGTATTTATGTATATTTTTAGCGTCGGCCTGATGATGGCAATTAAAGCCGAAATCGATCGCCACATAATTAAAAAATTTTGACATTCTGCATCTCTTTCTTTAACCTTCATATATATATATATATATATGGTTTTCAGTGTTCACAATGTATGTATATATGTATATATATATATACATAAATTGTGAACACTGAAAACAGTGACATAGGCGTTTAACATGGGAAAACTGTTTTATTCAAGTATCATCTGTCCCGTAAGACTATAGTGGGCGTTTTTGATATGGTTTGAAAGATTTAATTTGGCATCGAAGTGTGGAAACATCCACTAAATTAATAAAATTCTGATTGACAAATAATGTCAGTGTGATGTGCAATTGACATAGTATGTTTATGTTATAATTTTACTGGTAATATATAGAATCTCTTACAAAGAACTTTCTGTATGGAATTTGTATAAAATACATAAAACAGACCGAAGTTAATGTACTGGAAATATGGAATCTTTTGCAAGGAGCTATCTGTGTGGAATTTGTACAAAATACATAGAACTGACGGAAGGTAATGTGCTGACCACATTTTTTTTTGTTTTTTAGGGTGTGTCTGTAAAAGATGTTTTATGATCAGCTGTAGTATGAAGATTAGCGTATCTGTTAGTAACAAGTAGCACAATAGGCGAGTGTGAGTCGCATCCTGCGGTCGTTTAGGGCCGTCGACTCCTTTTAAATTATGGTTTGACCCGATGACTTTTTTCTGGATACAAGCCCTACAGGAGTTCTTATACACAATATTACCTATAAACTTATATATATATATATATATATATATATATATATATATATATATATATATATATATATATATATATATATATATATTAGATACGTCTTGAAGCGACAAACACCGAAAATAATACAAAGTAATTACTCAACGAATTACTCGTGTCAAAATATATTTTTATTATTTTTTCGTTTTCCCTACTTAAAGTTTTTAAAAATAAAATTTTTCTTGTAGTCGGTCGAGTCGGCGGCGACAGGAGTAGATTTACAAGTGTTAGAAAAATGGTGCTGGTTCCATATTGTGGGAAGTATTAGCGATATTAATCTAAGAATTTATAGGAAGTTAAACCTTGGTTTCAATATTAGAAGGCAGTGACATTTGGCATCAAGACATGCTGAAAGCCAGGAACGTTTTGTATCAAACTTTGTGGTACGCATATGACGCTTTACGCGTAACTGCAGATTGGATGTCATAAGTTTTAGAATTGAAGAAGGGAGTCCAGTGAATAGCATAGGCTCAGTGAGAAAGAAAAACAGGAATAAGATTACAAGTTTGAGTATTGTAATGCTGGGTTCAGTTGGTTCAGGAAATTAATTAAATTTATGTGCGAATATGGTACTGGATTTAAGTAGTCCATGAGTATGTGTAAGGAATTTAATTGAAATATTTGTCTCGACTTTGCACTGTTGATTTGAATAGAAATTATATGAATTAAGGTTAAAAATAAAACACTTGGTTAAGTTTTACAGTTTATTAATTGTTCGACGATCGTTTCGACCTTGCGGTCATCATCAGGTTAACTATTACAAATTTACAACATGTGCATTCTTAAATACTATCTCTATGGGGGAATACAATGTTTAACAACGGGGAGGCGCTTAGATCTATTTGTTCGTTTACAATATTCTCGTTTGTATTGACCGCTTTCTGGATTTCCAGGTTTTCCAATGAGTTTAGTTTATAACCTTTCTGTTGTACGTGTAGAATTTCAAAATTACCATCATATTTATGTTTATTATTAACACAATGGGTGGAAAAGCCTGTATTATTTTTATTGTCCTTAATAGCTTTCATATGTTCTTTTATCCGCTTTACCGCGCTTAAACAAGTGACCAAGACCTTCTTACCGTACTTTATTTACGGTCAGCTGGTCAGTGAGCGTTCGGTGAACGGTCTCTACTGAACAGTGCATACAGCAGAAAAATGGTGAACATGTTCAGCAACCACATGCCTGCTGAATGCGCCCATTGTTTGGACTTTAAATGGTGGGTTCAAGCATCACAGTGCTTCATTTCTGCAGAGAGTGTGGACAATTGGATGGATTTACTTTAAATAATATTTTGTTTATTTTTTTCAACTCTGTTAAAGCCAGCTTTGCGAGGGCACACAGTTTGCAGGACGGCCGTGTTATGTGATTGTTAAATTGCTAATTACTGTACATTAATTACTGTAGCCAAGGTAAATGCCAATGTAGCTACATCGTTACATTATAGACTACGGCTGGCTGCCAATAAGGGAAGAATTAATATTTAGTTGAATTGTAATACTTTAAAGAAACGGTTCAATATATTAATTTAAAAAAGAACAGTTATTTCATTTGTTATAATCCTCACCTTTACTAACATTATTTCTAACATATATAGATCTCTAATACATTAGTATTAGCATTTGGTAGGTAAAGATTATGTACACATTGAATGTTTATTAATGATAATGATATGTAATAATACGTTACACAGAGAGAATATATGGCGAAAGCTTTTATATTTATTTGAACTGGCTATGTAAATTTTGTACGTATTACCGGCTAAGTAAAGCTAAAATATAAATTTGTCAGTATTTCTCATACCTACCTAACCATTTGTTATACGTATATATAGGGTGCATTAATATGATAATTTAAAGTACTACCTGTCACTAATTGACTACGTATGCAGATATTCCGTACATAATTTTATATGAATGTTCATGCCATCGATTATTTCCGCGGATAACACAAAATTAGTACAACTCTTCTTCCATTTGCTCTAAATTTAGCTACCTACATCATTACATTACATGCACAATGCTCGTAAAATTTTATGATGTGTGTAAATTTTTATCAGTAGAATATTAAATCCCTATGCATTACGTACTACGTTAATGTGTACTTATTATCGAAGGTGATATATACTTTTCCAATACCTACATTTACAAGTTTTTGCACAAACAGCCTGTTTGTATATTTTTAGATAGAACATAAACGTATATCACAGAAAGCGATGAACTGTAAACGAGGTTGGTTTACAAAACATTCCGCTATTAAAACATTGCATTACTCGCAGGTTTTCAAGAGGAATTTTTATTTGTTGATTTATGAGAAAATATGAGCAGTAGATAAAAATAAATATTGATTTTCAGATAGCGTTTAATACCATTATAAATATAAATATCTACTTAGAACTACTATTTTTATTCTAGAAGTATTATTAATAACAATAATAAACTGTTACTGTTTACAAAAAAAATGCTCAAGCACAATGTTTTTATTTAATTTAAATATTAATGTTTATCTCAGTAGAATTTTATTTTTGTAAAACAAAAAAAAATAATAATAGCAAAATATTTTCCATACATACGAGTACATTACTTACCAAAATTATATTAAAGTGACATATTAACAGTTTGAATAAAAAAATTATAAAAAGTTTTTCCCATTTAGAACTGCCACCATTGGGATCTTGAGTACTACAAGAGCTACGATATCGGTTAACTGGAACTTTTCTGTACCTTTGTGGGGCCATCTCAGATGTGCTTTTGTTTTTCCAAAAATTCTCATAGGGCACTAGATAATAACAAAAAACCGAATTATTTTCATTGATGTTGATGTGTCCGGATTTCGAAGGCGAACATTGGGATCTTGAAAAATATAAGAAATTCGACTTCGGTTAAATGTAACCTATGAGAATTTTTGTCAAAACAAAAGCACATATAAGATGGCCCCACAAAGGTGCACCAGAAGTCCCATTTAACTGAAGTCGTATATCTTATAGTTTACAAGATCCCAAGGGTGGCCTTCGAAATCTTTACACCTTCAAATATCATTTGTCCCGTAAGACTATAGTAAGAGTGTTTGATATGGTTACAAAGATTATTTAATTTAGCATCGAAGAATATCTAAATACTCAAATTTAATGCCTTATTATTAAAATATTTACAAAAGTATGCTATTTGACAGTTATTGCTTATAATTTACAGAAAACAGTAACCATGGAAACGTAATCGGTAGCTGAGATGGTTAGATCGAGACTCAGTAATAATATTTCACGAGTTCAAATCCCGCCCGTTTCAAGTTATTATTTTTATTTATTTTGTAAAATGTTTATATTGCAAGAAGAGCAGAGCCGTCTGATTTCTTTCAAACCAGAGAAATGAAAGATTTTTTTCTTATCAGCCGACTAAAAACGAATGACATACAATTTTGACAATTTTTTATGCATATTTCGTCTTCATTACCAGTAAATGAAGGCGTCATTTTTAACATAAGTACCTGCGGGACTCTGCAGCTCTGCACCGCGCCAACGAAACCATGCACATGTAACACTGACGCAGTCCAGCACTGCCGACCGCGACCACTGACAGAGCCAGCGAAACCGTACCTTTACACGTATAACATACCTGTGTGAAGGTTTGTTTATAGGGGAGTACTCTTTGTCTTTTGATTAATAATATTTGATTTACTAAACAATTTATGTTTTAATTTTGTAATTTATTTAATATCTACGAATATAAATATTACAAAATAAAATAATAACTTGACCTGGGTGGGATATGAACTCGTGAAACATTATTACGGTGCCTCGATCTAACCATCTCAGCTACCTTATACGTTTTCACGATTACTGTTTTTAAGAAATTATAAGTAATAATTGTGAAAAAGCATTATAGTTTTGCAAATATTTCAATAATAAGTCATTAAACTAAAAGTATTTAGATACACTTCTGTAAGAAGCGTATCCTCGAATTTCGAAATGCCCTGCACAGTTTACAATATTCCATATAAGCATTTAGAGTTCATTAACGTTTAACCAATATGTTGCGTTGGCAATCTATGAAGAGTGATTACAGTATATTTATTGCAACATAATAAGTTTATAGAATTTTCCACTGTAGTCACTAAAAATTATGATGACATGGAAAAAGGCAGCTATTAAACAAAAAATAGCTAATTGGACAGACGGTCTTAAACTTTCGAACTAACAAGTCAAAATTATTATAACTTTATACTATATTCTCAATATATATATATATATTTTTATTACTTTATGTTTGAGTAATTATTTCATACCCAAATCCTGGATCCTAAAATTGGTAACGTTTGAATTACTCGGTTTGGCAAGAACCCTGTTAAATTTGTAGTGTTGGGGTTGAAACCACCCCACGTTACAATTGGTAGCAGCGGTTTAGGGGTATATCTGCCAAATTAGAGAAATCAGTATATCTGATCTTCTCACGAGGGTTCAAATAATATCAATTTGTCTAGTGATAGGTGTATCGCGGCCGCGAGTGTTAAAATGCCGGGTAGTGCCAGCGGAAGCGCAGGAGGTTCTGGTGCAGGAGGATCCGGTGGCTCTGGGGGTTCTGGTATAGGAGGAACCGGCGGCTCTGGTGGTGTTGGTACAGGAGGAAGCGGTGGCCTGGGAGGTTCGGGTACAGGTAAGGCACAGATTTCTTTACAAGGAAGTAACAGAAAGTTTCAAATTGGAATTATATATACGATATATGTAACGAAGCAATTTATTTGCACTACAGCATCAAAAACGTTTTCATTACAGTTTATACGAAAAACATATGAGGTCTACAGGTCCAGTGGTTTGCGCATCACTGCGATTTTATTAAGAAAACACGGGGCAATGAGATATACAACCCGCAATATACTGTGCCTGCGGGGCATTTCCAGGTGGCTACACCTCATAATCGGTAGTGTATGATGCCACCAACATACAAACCGAACGGTTTGCTCGAATTGATGCAACAATGTTGTCTCTCACGTAGGGCAACTCGGCGCACGTACTCGACTCTTTAGAAACATCCGTGTCGGCGGGTCTCTGATAGCCACAAACACGCCTCTGAATTCTATATCGATAGCTTTTGGAACGCGCTACAACTTTTATTAGGGTCGTTTTCCGGTATAACGTAGGGTTCTTGCGAAATCGGCCAAGGAAGTCAAAATTTTCTCCAAAAAAACACAATGTGCTCTGTTCAAGAGGAAAATGGATACGTTATAAGTAATGAAACTTCTTTTTTGCACTTCAGCATCAAAGGCCTTATCATTACAATTAATATATATATATATATATATATATATATATATATATATATATATATATATATATATATATATATATATATATATAAATCAGCTCTGTACCACTGCGACTTTAATAAGAAAAGACGCGCCAATGAGGTATACACCCCGCAATATACAAAGCCTACGCGGCATTTCCGGATGGCTACACCTTTTAATCGGTAGGGTTTGGTTCCAGCTACTTATGAACCAAACGGCTACTCGAACTGAAACATCAATGTTCTCTCTCGCACAGGGCGATTCTGTACACTTGCGCCTCCCTTTAGAAACTTCTATGTTGGCTGACCTCTGACAGCCACAGACATGCTACTGAGACCTATATCGATAGCTCATTGAATGCGCTACAACTTTTATTTGGGTTATTTTCCGTTATAACGTAGAGTTCTTACGCAACCAGCCAAGGAAGCCAAAATGTACTCAAAAAATTACAATGTGCTAAATTCAAGAAAAACATGAATACGTTATATGTAACCAAACTAATTTTTTTTTGCTCGGCAGCATCAAAAACCTTATCATTTCAAGTAATTTAAAAATAAAATCAGCTCTGTAAACCCAATGGTTTGCACACCACTGCTACTTTAAGAAAAAACGCGCCAATGAAGTATACAACCCTCAATACACATAGCCTGTGCAACCTTTCCGGGTGGCTACACTTCTTAATCGGTAGAGTATTGCCCAAGCAACATATAAACTAAACGCCTTGCTCCAATTGACGTAACAATGGTCTGTCTTGCACAGGGCGGCTTGGCTCACTTACGCATCTCTTTAGAAACTTCCGTGTCTGAAACTCACAGACAAACTACTAAGCCCTATATCGATAGCTCTTTGAACGCGCTACAATTTTTATTTGGGTTATTTTCTAGTATGACGTAGCGTTCTTGCGCAATCAGCCAAGGAATCCAAAATTTTTTTCAAAAAAACACGATGTGCTAAATTCAAGAGGAAAATGTATACGTTATATGTAACTAAATATTTTTTGCACTGCAACATCAAAGACCTGTCCATTGTTATTATTATTAGAAAAATTCAACTCTGAAGATCTAATGGTTTGCGCATCATGGCGACTTTAAGAAAACTGCGCCAATGAGGTATACAACCCGCACAAACTTGTGCCTCCGCGGCATTTCCGGGAGGCTACATCTCTTAATCGGTAGGGTATGGTCCCAGTGACATATGAACCAAACGGCTTGCTTGCATCACAAAATGCAGGGTGGAGGCAAAATTTCGCCCTTAACAACCGGACTACTGATACATTGCGGAAGGTGAAGTTAGTGCTTAATTGCACTCGGAATAAAACCACCGATACTTTCACCACTACAATTACTAATCGGCATTGAATCAAGCACGCCAATCATAAGGTCCTTATCATGAAGCTTTATGAGAAATGAAGAAGCAAAGGCCTTCAACCTTACTAGACAAAAATAGAGAAAAACAGAACGATTATGATAACAAAAATCGAAAGCATGGTCGTAGTTATAAAATTGGTGACATAGTTTTTGTCATAAAAAACGCACCGGGATAACCGGGAAACTAGACTGCAGCATGCGAGAGTCTTATAAGGTAGAAAAAGCTCTCCCATATGGTCGGTACGAATTGTGTTTGTTGGGTGAATACGCAAACTTTGGTGGAATTCATGGTACGCTAGCGTGGAGAATGGACCCCAGAAGCGTGCGCAACATTTTTGAGAGTGAGTACCCAATCCTGTAATTTGTTTTTGCTGAAAATGGCATGCTACTGTATGCCTCTGTCATGGGTATTTTTCCCGTATGCTACTGCATGCCTCTTAGAACCCGAATGTTAGCAAACCAGCAATTAATTGTTTTTTATGTTTAATCGAAAACATAGGGGAATCGGAAAATTCAGCCTGCCCCTTGAAGATCAAGGACACTCATCCGTCAGGAGAGGCCGTGTTAAGATTCCGTGGGTGAGATTGACAATGGCGTCACCAATGCGCATGAGTAGGGAGCAGTATTTTAGGCACAGTATTAATTTTGAAAAGTATTTTAATTGTAGTATTGTAAGTACTCGATGTATTTAAGGTAAAACTTACAGTACTTTTATTATAAGTAGTCCCCAGCTCTGAATGAGTTGCGTTATTTTCAAATAAATTTAAATATATTACGTAAACTCCATTGTACTTGAACTCTGTATGCACTGCGTAATTAGATAGATCTGTCGGAATGAAATATTTTTGCAAGAATGCAAAATGGAAGCACTAGAATGAAATACATAATGTAAGTAAAAGGTAAGAGAAGAAATTGAATTAATAACAGAAATATTTATTTAAACAAATGTATAACATGATGTGAATGGTTTTAATAATATGAGAGTTTACAAAATTAATTATAAAATAAGAGGAAATTAATTTATCCAATTTTTAATTAAAATGCATATAATTAAAGAAGAAATGGCATTATTTCATAATGCAATTATGTAAATCATACGCATGTTATTACAAAATTTATATATTTACGACTAATTCATTTCAAAGTACATTGAACATGAATATAAACAATTACAATACGTTTCAGTAACTAGTTAAAATCATTTTCGAAATTGAAACAGCTTCAACGGTTAACCAGCCTAAACCGGTTTTGGAGTAACCGATTGTTTGATTAACCGACTAAACCGGTTTAGCCTAGCCGGCTACTTCGATGAATTTATTAGCCGGGTATTGCAAATAATCTGATAGATGGCTACCATTATTTGTCGCTAAAGCTACGAGTAGTCGTTTAACCGATTACATGTAGTTATAAGGGATTGACGAATAGGTTTGTCGCGATTATCCGGTTAACCGCTTGGCAATATAGCCAATTTTTGCGGTTAAACCATCACATCACAATTAACGGTTAACGGTGAAATCCGACTATCGCTGTTAACCTGCTACTATTTTCTACAGATATTGACAGCAAAGTTCAAGTTTCACAAAAAAAAAAATATCGCATACCGTTGCGCAATATTTTATTTACGTGACAACAGGCACAAATACGAATATCTTCATTTGTAAAGCAACTATTACAGAATGACAGATTGCAGGACCATACAAATAGGAGTTACAGTAGGAAAAAACCAAGTTAAACATGGTCTGTAATAGTCGATAACAGGGATGCCACAATACGTACCTACATATATGAATAAAAAAAGTCTTGTTGCTTTATTGTTTTACCTATCTACATAAATCGCAAACTCATATTACTTTTCTTGTTATATTATCTGTATGTCTTTATTTTAAAGGTGATTTATCTTTATGTTTATATTTATTATATAAACAACTATATTTTGTTTACAAGTAAAGAAGAATTATCATATTTTATGATAACATGCAATTTTTCTTAAGTTCGATACACACAAAGTGACGGGTATGTACCGAAAACCAGAACATAGAAGTTTAATATGGGATTTTAAATAAGTGCGAATACTGGCTACCCGTAACTTTTAGAGCAGAACTGCAAGAATAAAAGTTTAAAATTGAATTTCACATTGAAAAAGTTTAAATAAGATACAGCAGCACATCTGTAGCAAGAAATATCTTAGATATAAAATGAATTTCGTTAAGAATTATACGTCCATAGAAATAAAATATCTGATGTGGATACCACACGACTTCCTTGTATGCAAGACCAATATGAAAAACTCGCATAGACCCAATTATAAAATTGCCGTAGTTTAACATAACATTAATTTTTTTTTATACTTTTTTGTCCTAATCCATAGCAAGCTTTATTACAAAAACCAAAACGTATATAATTTTTAAATTTCCATATCTCGCTTAAACAAAGGGCTAATTTAATAATATTGGATGTGCTAGACGCAGAATTTAACTCTCTAAAACTATTATTTGAGGCATTTATTTCTAAAATCAAAATAAAACCATTTTATTCAACAAAAACTGTTAATAACTTCAGGTAATATATCACTTCCGGTTAGCCTATTTTAACCAAAATCTACTGTTATTCCCATTGACATAAAGGTCATATGTTAAATTTGAAAAGTTTTGGCTTATATTTTATAATAGTTTTTCAATAAAATATATTATAGGCTTCAAGTAAATTTCCATTTCTGGAAATTATGTAATGACTAAAAAGGGAGGTGCCCTATTTCAAATCGACAGCTGAGCAAAGTGAGATAACAGTGTTATGATCGTTTTGGATTTTGCTTAGTACAAAATGGCGGTCATTTCGAATATTTGTTGTAATTTTTTAATTCTTGCTGTTGTATTTTGTGCGATTTATATTTTATAAAATAAACAAGTTGTGTTACGTGTAACGTATCCATTTTAATAAATATTAATAAAAGATTAAAAACATATTAATAATAAAAATTATTTTGAAAACTAAAAATTTAAAAATAAGTGTTGCTGTCAGCTGATTTTGATCCCGTCTCACCGAATTTTGTTTATTACCAAGCACACTCGCTACTGTCATACTGTCAGAACCGTTGCTTGGAAACTATTTTTTTCGGGATATGAAGAACAATCCTGGAAATTCTACAATTTGTCTAATTTTTTTCTAATATTACACATGTAAATTGACTGATTTGAAATATATGCATACAAAATTTCAAATGGGGAGATACCATTCACAATTAACTGATATTCCATGTTAATTCCCCATGTGCCAGTTGGTCTAAGACACACGGTATATATCACGAATGTTTAGTTAGGTAGAAAGAGAATAAAGAAGTCAGGATTATTGTTAATTTTGAATAAAATATAATATTCTTCTAACAGATAAAAGGCCAATCATTATTTTACAATTTAGTTCATTTTCAAGGCTATTCCAATTTTTGAGCTAATTTTCAATATTTCAATATTCATATTCAATTTCTGTCATTATAGAGCACGTAAAATGAATTTTGATTATTGATTCTGATGTAGATTTTATACCTACACTAATTAGGGAAGCAAGAAATTAAGTACAATTTTATATGTTAAAGTCCTATGTTCCGGGGTTACGGTCGCAATATATATATGGTTATCAAAAATACATTCAAACTTAGTTTTATAAGATAAGATATTATTCGTAATAATTATATATATATATATATATATATATATATATATATATATATATATATATATATACCGTGTGTCCCAAGCAAACCATGACAAAGGCGTTTAACATGGGAAAACTGATTTTTTTGAATAAAAAGTGTCCGGCATAAAATTAAGCCATGATATTTAACATGATAATAGTACATTACCTCGTGTACCTTATTTAATATTAATTACGTTATTATCATTATTCATCATTAAAATTATAAATATTTGTTTCAATATTTTATTACGTAATATCAAAATAATTGCAATTGTAATTGAAGGTCAATGGTTAGCATAGCTGACTGTGGACTGAGATGACGTTTATAGGTTGGTGTTCGAATCTCCGTCAAGACAGTATTTTTACTATTTTTTTATTTATGAATTAATTGCGAATTATATTAAAGATGCGATGATACATTGCTGTCAATCATTTTAAATGTAACTATGGTAATGATATACGCCCATGTTCACTGATAAAAATAAAAAAGTATCAGTATATTCTAATACAGTAATCCCTTGAATAACAGGTAAATACATTCTTAGAAAAGTTCATGTTTGCCGAGAATAAGAATCAATACGTAATTGAGGGTTATGGCACATAACCTAGTAAAAATACCAGAGTAATTTTTTTGTGAATACTTCATGAACTGCAATAGTATTTGAACCCAGAACCTTCCTATGTTTAATTGGATACCCTTCGAACTGAGTTACGAAGTTTCTATCTTATTTATTTAGGCTTTTGCCGCTGACTTTTCTCATCAATTTTTGTGTCTGCATGTGATCTACAAAAATATTTTGTTTATAATTTTTGTCACTGCCATATATTTATCGATTCATACTAACAAACAAGAAATAAAAAACCATATCAACGGTGAAACAAAATGTCAACAATGCTAATGGAGCAAATGCAGTTGCAACAACATATCACGCAGATACCTGAAACCTGAATACTCAAAAACCCACTTAGAACTTATTAACAAAATCATCAAAATAAATCCCGCAGCAGCCTCGAACATATGCCGCCGTCCTCTTAGGGAAACTGGGAACTGCAGGCAGAAACGACCCACTGGCCATACATCACCGTAATTAAGCCAATGATCACTCATGCATCGTTAGTATGGTGGCCAAAAGTTAACAAAACACGGCACAATTGTCGTTGCGGAAGCACAACGATAGCCCGTCTTAGTATCACAGACCACAGGCGCCATGAATACCTGTCCAAGTGCTGTAATGGCATTGTTAAAATACCCTTTAACAGATGGTAAAACTGAACCACGTTACACTATAGTGAGTACCGTAGTATAAGTGAGTCTCAAACTCTTCTTGTGGACACCTGAAAAGCCATAACGTCATAGCCTGGGGAAACACTCTGGGCCTCAGTCAATCGAAGATATTCATTTCACCCTTGACGATAAACGTTAAAGAGTTATCAGCTCTTAACAAAAGGGAGTTTGAATTATGACAAGTATCTTTACTAGTCATTGTTCTATAAAATACCAAATTTCAGTTCAACAAAACTTTGGAGTGACTTCCAGACATTCAGTCAAAACACGCTACAGCAGATCTTACTGGTCGCGGTGACAAAAGTCACCAGCGCTTAAAGCCCTCAACCTAATAATGATAATAACAATATCACCTATCTACAAATTGTAGCTCAGTAAACTTTATCTGCAGTTAATAAAATATTAATCTTTAGCATAGTTTTCTAACATATTTCCACCTTTAACCATCTTCCCTGAATATCTCCAGTGAAATTTTAATGTTATAATTTCTATTTCGGTACATTATGGTTCTGCACCCGCATCGGTCATATCTGGATAAAAAGTAAGTAACGATATATCAGGTGCCTCAAGGTTGCAGGGTACCTACTCAACGTGTCTGTTAGTTTGCGAAACTTGTACAATGAAAACATTTTACAATCTTTCTTGACATACCGAAACGCTTTAAGGAATTTGTATTAGATCGTTTGTTATTTCACAAATAACTAACTAAATCGCAAACTGGTTGATACTGCCGACCTGTGAATACTTGACCTACATTCAGTTTCATGATATTGTCACGTCACAGACGATGTAAAAGAGTAGAATCAAGCTACCAAAAATGGAATACTTATTACGTCATACAGGTTCAATGACAAAACATCAATCAAAATTTAACAACTGCCATGAACACCTGCTGTAAAAAATAATATTTTAAATAACATATCTGGAGATCGGTAATCCAGATCATCGGCCATCACAATATCATAAACAACAAACTCGACTTCGTCTCTCGTTTCTCAACAAGCAATTGACCGAATTGCTTTTATTACAACAGCAACCCAATTGCCACCAACATAGCTCACAACGATATCTTGAGCTTTGTAATAAAATCTCTTACCAGTATTGGAAGACCGCTTAACATAAATTCAGTACTCATTACTCACGGTACTACTTAACAAGCTCTCGTAATTACGTCACCACTCTCCGGGTGGGACACAGACGGAATCCTTGTTACTGGTCAATGCCCTAGGATGAAAATCAGCAAAAATTGCTAGACGGCCATTCCATCTTAATCTGCTTGGCCCTACACTTCACTTTATAATTCACCACCAGAACACAAACCCACATACAATATTGTGGATCGCAGTCGAATCCCACTTCTGATGTCCCGGAGTAGTATCACTGGCAAACTCTATGTCGACCAACAGTATTTCAGAACCACAGCGACAATATAAACGTGATGATTACAGTGAGGCAGACATGCACTCACCCTTGAGCACCGCTACACACTGATTCCATCCAAGCATTGTAGCCAAGAATGCTTGACGTTTTGATTACGACAAAACAATTAAAAGATTATAAGTGATTCATGTAATACTTGGTTCATTAAATTATCGTTACGACATGCTTTGATATTACAATCTCCGACATATATATATATATATATATATATATATATATATATATATATATATATATATATATATATATATATATATACTAGCAAATATCTTGCTTATTATTATTTTTAGCGATTTGAACTATATAACATGAATTATAGTATGTTATCTCCTCTATAAATTGACAAAAGTAGTTCAATATTGTTACTTACTGTTTTGGGGTAATTAATAGCAACTTATTATTTTCAAATGAAACACTCTATGTATTTTTTAAAATTTGAAAAGTATATGATATTTGCTATCCAACTGTATAAAAACAAGCATATGCTATATTACTGAAAAATAGAAAAGCGAAAGATAAATATTACATTTTTGTTAAATGTAGGAGGCATTGCAATACAATTTTTTTGAATAAGAAATATTCTAATGACCTAAAATAACAGATATAATAATTATATATCGTATGAAAGTAAATGTACATCTATTTAAATATTTAGTTAATTAATTTTCTTTATATTTGAAAGGTCTAATGTAAAATAAATGAAATGCAAAGACACTAAAATTTAACAAAAATTTAATACTATAACTATTCGCCATTCTATTTTTTAATAATACAACATATAATGGTTTTTATAAGGTTAGATAGCAAATATCATGTACTTTTAAAATTTGAGGGAATATATAGTATGTTCCAATCGAAAATTAAAAGTTACCATCAATTACTCGAAAACCGGAAATATTAATATTGATCTACTTCCGAAATTTTATAAAGGAGTTAACGTACTATAATTTGTTATAGAGTTGAAATCGCGAAAAGTAAAAATAAAAGATATTTGCTGGTTTATTTATAGAGAGACATTCTGTATGTATATACAAGATGTATTGATTTTTTTTATTTCTATGGGCGTCTAATTCTTAACGACATTGTAACATTTTATATCTGAGATATATCCTGCTACAGATGTGCTATTGTATCTTATTTAAAAAATTTCAATATAAAATTCAGTTTTAAACTTTTATTGTTATAGAACTTACAGGATAGCCAATATTCGCACTTATTTAAAATCCCATATTAAACTCCTATGTTCTGGTTTTCGGTGCACACCCGTCCCTTCATATTATCAAAGTTATCGAAAATTGCATGTTATCATAAAAGATGATAATTCTTTTTTACTTGTAAACAAAAAATAGTTTTGTATAATAAATATAGACAAACATAAAGATATATTATCTTTATAATAAAATAAGAACATACAGATAATATAATAAGAAAAAAATTTGATTAAACAATAAATGAACAAGACTTTTTTTATACATATATGTAGGTACTTATTGTTGCACCCCTATTATCAGCTATTACAGATCGTGTTCTACATGGTTCTTTCCTACTGTAACTCCAGTTTTTATGATTCTGCAATTACTCATTCTGTAATAGCTGCTTTACAAATGAAGAGATTCGTATCTGTGCCCGTTGTCACGTAAATAAAATATTGCGCAACGGTATGCGATATTTTTTGTGAAACTTGAACTTAGCTGTCAATATCTGTAGAAAATAGTAGCCGGTGAACAGCGATAGTCGGTTTTTACCGTTAACCGGCTAATTGTGATATGATGGTTTGTGAAACTTGACCTATGTAAGAATTAGTGCAGTGCTGTCAATATCTGCAGAAAATAGTAGCCGGTTAATAGCGATTTATAACCGTGGTTAAACGGTTAACCGGCTAATTGTGATATGCTGGTTTAACCGCAAAAACTGGCTATATTGCGAAGCGGTTTACCGGGTAAACTGGATAATCGCGGCAAACCTATTTATCAATCCCATATAACTACATGTAATCTGTTAAACTACTATTTGTAGCTTTAGCGACAAATCATGATAGCTAACTATCCGATTATTTTCAATACCCGGCTAACAATTTCATTAAAGTAGCCGGCTATGCTAAATCGGTTTAGCCGGTTAATCGCACAATCGGTTACTCCAAAACCGGTTTTGGTTGGTTAACCGTTAAAGTAGTTTCGTTTTCTTGCATCCCGCAGTAACCGAAAAAGGAAACTTTCTGGCAGCACGAAAAAAATGTAACGACAACGTATGGTAAACTTTATTTGTATTATGGTATCAATATCGAAAATGGTTTTTAACTAGTTACTGAAATGTATTACAGTTTTTTATATTCATAGAATTCAATGTACTTTGGAATGAATTAGTCGTATATGCATAAATTTTGTAATTACATGCGTATGATTTACCTAATTGCATTATGAAATAATGTCAATTCTTCATTAATTGTATCCATTTTAATTAAAATTTGGATAAATTAATATCCTGTTATTTTATAATTAATTTTGTAAACTGTCAATTTATTAAAACCATTCTTAATAACATGTCATGTTATACATTTGTTTAAATAAATATTTCTGTTATTAATTAATTTTCTTCACTTACCTTTTACCTACAGAATGTAATACATTCTAGTACTTCCATTTTGCATTCTTGCAAAAATATTTCATTCCGACGGAAAGTTCAGGTACAATGCATTGTACGTAATATATTCAAATTTATTTATTTATTTATTTATTTATCAGAAAATAACGTAACTCATTCAGAGTTGGGAAATATTTAAAGTAAAAGTGCTGTAAATATTACTTTAAATACATCAAGTACTTAGAATACTTTTTGGTATTTAAAGTATCCAAAAGTGTTTAAAGTAAATTAAATACTTTAAATACTAAATAACTCGCGCATCGCGTATGTACAAGAACATTTTGCTGTTTGTTTTATGCACTCTTATCAACACACGGGTTTGAGCAAGGATAGGTTCGAAAGTTCTCGCTATCTCCAGTTTTAAACGCATAGATGTTGAAGAAGTCTAAATAAAAACAAATCAAGACGAAACACAATAAATGATAAACTAAATAAGTAAAGAATTTTTCCATTCTATATTGTCAAGTAACAGTTACACACTTTAGTCGCAGTACGTGAAGTCTGACTTTTAGTATTTTGTATGGAGGTTATTTTAATTCATTTTATATGCATGAAGCATTTAATACACACATGTGGATAAACAGCTTGATGCACATATTCCATAATATACTATTTTTTAAAAATAGGTATATAGGTCTTTAAAATTAGTAAGGTACTTTAACTGTGTTATTAGATAGCCTTAATTCGACAATTTTATCATAATTTAACAGATTTTAGAAAGAATGCTTAGTGCTCGTATAGCAAGTAGGTAAAAAAAGTTTTTGAAGTACCTACCACGTTACTTAGTATTTAAATAATTTTCTTGTAAGTACTTAGTACTTAAATCTTATTTTTGAGTACTGCCCCATCTCCCCTCATTAGATAACATGAAAATACAATACAGAGGGTATCGCATGGATAATAGAATTTGGCGAATTTTCTTTTATCCGTTTAAATACAGGTGTCTCTGAAATAAGCGTACATGGCTTAATCACAGATTCCTAGGCCAAATACAAGACGATATAACTAAACTCACCTTTGCCTGAAAGTGTTCAAATTCTTCTAAAAAAATATTATTTTGATAATAACAGAACGCTATATTCGATTTGAGTGAAATTTGGTATGGCTGTCTTTATGGATATAGTTTATCTTTTTAGATTAGTGACTGCACCGCGTAATGTTTAAAATGTTTTTTTATCTTGCAGCCTATACAAATGTTAAACAATAAATTTTGTGTTTGACTGCTACATAAAATTTATTTTACAAATTAAGCGCAATCACATTTTTGTGTAGATTTCAAAACTTTCGCGGAGTCAGAAAAGTTTATTCCTCAGGATAGTACTTTTAGAGTTTAGTTATTAAATATATATATATATATATATATATATATATATATATATATATATATATATATTTATATATATATATATATATACAGGGTGTAAATGAAATAAGTGCATTAAATTTAACCAGTAATGTAACTCGTCGAGAATAACAATTTTTCTTAATATTTTTTTTAATCTAATTTTTGAGTTACAATTCTTTAAAGATTTGTTTAAAATTTCGTTACCCGCCACTGGTAAGATATCTGCTGCCCTCAGCTGCCTGAATCAAAGTTCGATGTACATAGCACAAAAATTGTCGGGTGGTGGTTGCATACTTGTAAGCACAGTAATTAATAAACGATCAACGGAAAACATATTTATTATTAATAAATTCGTACAACAAAATTATAAAATTGTGTATTAACACAAGTTTCTGAACTTAGGTAAATAGAGTAAGAGCGTGGGAACAGCATATGGAGGTTATGAAATGAATTTTCGTGTGACAATACGGCAAATCATAGTAGTTTAATTACTTCATAAAATGTAAGTACATACTTTTGTTCATTTAAAAGAGATGGGATTATATGAGGATCAATGACTAGTCAATTTATTCCCGCCCAAACAATTAATGATATTTTTTGTTGAAAATTATGTTTCCTTCTTACAGTATGAGGATTTTTGTGACCAAATAAGCGTATTGTGCATTATTAAAGACACTTTCTCTAATATATCCAGCCCTATCAGTGAACAATACAACTCATTTGCAAAATTTAAATGTTGAAAACAATGAAATATTTACTCATGGTATGGAAGTAACTGTTGGTCTTTTAAAATATTCCAAATTGTCATATGTGACACAATAAACTGTGATAATCTCGAAGATATTGTATGTGGTACAACATAAATTTATGAATATTACGAAGAGGCTGACTTTCGTGTAATTTCGTTGACCTTGAGAACTTCACCATTGGTAATTACAATGTCTGTGTATCAGCGAATCATAAACATAAGCATTTTGCCAGAATTTTACCTCATAAACAAGATTAATACTAATGTTAAAATTTAATTGAAACAACTGACAGGACTGTCAATTACTAAAACAAAATTTTTCATAGCTATTGCTACAGCATTCAATTATTACAAAAATATTTGGAACGATTCGTCAATTTACGGGGTAGTAAAAATGCTAAAAAAATATGCGATTTCGAGAAAAAGTTTATAAGAAATATTGTTGCTCTCGACGAGTTATATTACTAGTTAAATTTAATTGCATTTACACCCTGTATATATATATATATATATATATATATATATATATATATATATATATATATATATATATATATATATATATGTATATATATATATATATATATATATATATATATATATATATATATTATACAGGCTGTAACATCTAAACGAGCTACCTCAAATAATTTGTATATTATTAAAGATACAATAAAATACTATAGGGGGACATTCGAATACAGAAAGAAATATTTTTTTAAACCAGTGGTTCTCAAGTTACTATACAAAGTTATATTATGATAAATGGGACGATATAAGTTATAATATAAAATTATTTATATTCCAAAAAAAAATATTTATGTTATTACAAATTTATGTTACTACTGTATGTATTGTCAGATTTACAAGAAAATGATATATCAGACTTAATGTTATGCGCTGAAGATTCTGGACTAGACTGCCCATTCTATGTGCCTCGGTTTCGCAGGAAGACACCTGAGATGGCTGGGTCAGCGACCCTTCTACGATGGCTTATTCCGAAGATGTGGAATATTCCTATGCGGTGTCAGCGGAATTATGGGAAAGCTATGTGCTAACACATCCCCCCTAAAATTGGGCTTTATCGGGTAGTCAAATAGACTGGCAAGGTGAAGGCCTTAGTTCGATGCCCTGGTTTAGAGCTTGGTTCTTTGGCTTAGAATGTTCGAGTTTTTTAAGTATGTAAACTGTAACTGAACTGAATACAATTATTAAACGTAGGGCATACAAAATTATTACAGGGTAGTTGATTGATGCGAAGGTGTTGTTGATTTCGGGTTCGATGTCTTCGAATTTATTGATTGGTATTTGTAGTTCTTGAATTGTGTTCAAGACGATGATTAATTTCGGTGCCTGATTTTCATTTAAATTGATGTTATAGTTGTCTAGTATAATTGGTTTGTCGAAAGATTTTTAGTTAAAAGTTAAAATTTCATTTTTGAATTTAAATTTACAATTATCTTCCTTTATTAAAAATATTCCTTCTAGGTTTTTAATTTTGTCGCTTTCGTTGCAAAATATTTGGATAGTCTCTGGTTTGGGAAATATGGCCAAGAATTGGTTTATTTTTTCCAAAATTTCGGCGTGGTTCTTCTTGATATTAGTTTTGATGTATTGACAGTTTTCTACGTTGTTCTTCAAGATGATGTTCTTCTCACAGGAATTATCTTCGACTTGGTTGATCTTATTGGGACATTGATACTTATCTCCTTTGGTACATAAGCTGTTTCGTAATTAAAGGGAATTTCAATAAAATAAATTATTCTTGCGGGTTCTAATTTGCAATTTACTGTTATACATTTTTCAAATTTTGGTACATTTTCAGGAATAGGTTCAAAAGGTAATTCGTTATTATAATGTTTGTGAATTTTGTTTAATTCTGCCAAAAGATCATGTTTTTGAATAATACTTGGGTGTAAAACGTGTAGGTTGCAAAACGTTAAGGAATTTTCAATGTCTTGTAGGGTATTTAATATCATTGTGAAAAATGTGTTAAACTGGTTGTAAATATCTTGAATAAAATTTTAATTTTTATTAAAGTTTCCACTGACTACAATGTGTAGCAACTGTTCAATTTTATTTTTCAAAATATTTTCATTTTGTTTAATAGTTACTAAGGTGTTGTTGAACTGTTCTGTGAGTTTAAGATTGACTGAATACTCTTGCTTTAGTTGTTTTTTAAATTTGTTGGTTATTTTCTAAATGTTTTAAAATTTCGTTATAACGTTTATCGTCTTCGGCATCGAGGTTTCCGCTAATTGCTTTTATAATAGTTCCAAAGCCATTTATTGCACCTCGTTTTTGTCTTTTTACTAAATTGTCTGAATTTAGTGTTAAATGATTAATTTTGTTGTCGATTGAATTTTGAATGTAATTAATTATTTTGTTGTTATTTATAAATTCGTATGAAATTTCTTTTGTGATACTTTATTTTAAATTAAAGTATTGAATATTTAAATTGTTATAGTGTTCGAATAATGATGTAAGGTCGTAGTAGTGAAGAAATGTGTGTGTGGATTTTTTGTAAGTTTACTTTCCTAGGTTAATTGTCAGCAGTCCAGGGTTATGCTATATGTCCAACAGGTTTAGTCCGTAGGTGAACGTGAACAGGACGGACCTGGAACATTTGAATTTTTTGTTACTTTCCTGGGTGCTTTAATATTGGACAAATTAATTTTAGCCTGCTTTTTGTCTTTACCATCGAATTCAATTTCGGCTGTTTTCAAATTTTTGTTAAAAGTTTTAATTTTTTCTTTCTTATATTTAGTTTGTTTTGTTTTGTTAACTTTTTTATTATGTACGTAAACTGTTTTTGGTATTTCGGGTAAATCATCGCGAGATTCGTTTAATTTTGAAATAGTTTTTTCTTTGCCTGATTGTAATCGTTCATTAATGATTGTGTAAATTTGTTTAGTTTTCTCTTTGTGTTTTTGTACGTAATCTTAGTTAATTTGATTTTCTATTTCTATGTCTAAAGGGCAATTTGTGTCTAAATGTCCATTAATTATTTCTAAAGGTTTGAGTTTAACTGAGAAATGCGTGGTGTTATTATATGCGAGGATTGCATAGCATACTTTTACATCAATGGGTTCGCGTTTGAAATTATCTTGAAGGTTATATAATCGAATATGTTCGATTAGGGTGGAATGAAACCTCTCTATTAGTCCATTTGAATAGGGGTGCTGAGTGCTTGTGAAATTAATTTCTACCTTGTATAAAGCTAGTAGTTCTTTTACTACATTATTTTTAAATTCTAGACTATTGTCGGAGACGATTTGTCTAGGTGTGCCATAATGTGAGAAATAGTGAATTAATTTATTGCTAATTTCGACAGCGTTATTAGAATTTAGTTTATATGCCTGGGCATATTTCGAAAAGGCGTCTATTATGGTTAGAAATTTTGAATTTTCCAAACTGAGTATATCAACATGAAGAGTGTCGAATGGTTTCGAAGGTGTGGGTGTTATATTAAATTTTGGTTTCAAGGGGTTACGCTCGTATTTGCTAGCTAAACATATTTCACATTGATTAATATAATCGGTAATAGTTTTAATTTGGTTTGGCCAATAGTAAATTTTCTTAATTTGATTATGAACTTTGTGAATTCCGCGGTGGTTCGTCTTTCCTTCGTGATAATTCTTTATCTTTTCTAAGGTATTGTCTTCTCTCTCGGCGTCTATCAGTTTCGTATTACATTTTACAAAATTTATCTCTAAATGTTTAAAATTTGTTTGTAAATATTACTAAAATTTTCGTATATAGGATGTTCGAAGTATAAATAGTATTTGACCTTAGGTGCGATATAATTTTTAATAAATTTTGTGGTGTCTTCTTCAAAATTATTTTTCGAAATTTGTAAATGGATTCTCATTTTGTCGGAGTATTATTTAATAACTTTTGGTTGGGATGGAGAGTGTGTTGTGAATGATTTGGTTTTTTCCAACATTGACAGGAGAATCGAATATAGAAATGCCTACTATGGAGTTCTCGGAATTGGAATGTACTGTATCATAAGAGTCTGAGTCGGGTGAGTTATCTGGTTCTACTATCATTGAACCTGCGTTTTGATTCTTTTCTAGCTGCTCATTGAAATTTTTCATATAGTCGAAAAATGGCTGATAACTAGAGTCGACAGTGTTTACATTTAATTCTATTCGTGAGAAAGCGTCAGAATTTTTGTTTAAGGATCCCTTTTTATAAATAATAGTGTAGTCATACTCTTCTAATTTTAATCTCCAGCGAATTAATTTCGAATTTGGTTCTTTAAGTGAAACAAACCATACCAAAGGTTTATGATCGGTGATAATGTCGAATTTTCTGCCAAGAATATAAGTTCTAAAATATTGGGTAGCCCATAGGATCGCCAATAATTCTGTTTCAGTTGTCCAGTAATTTTTCTCGGAATTGTTGAGAGTACGGCTAGCATATGCTGCAGGGAGATCTGAGTTATTAGGGCCTTGGGAGAGTACAGCGCCTAGCGCAAAGTTGCTGGCATCAGTTGTCAAGTTGAATGGCTTTGTAAAGCCAGGATACTGTAGGGTGGGTTCATTGGTCAAGAGGTCTTTACACGCGTTGAAACAATTTATGCTATCTGAATCCTTTACATTTATTTTTACACCTTTCTTTAATCTTTTAGTGAATGGTTTTGTAATATTTGCAAAATCTTTTATGAATTTACGATAATATCCGAGAAGTCCGAGAAAACCTTTCATTTCAGTTGTGTTTTTGGGTATCGGGTAATTTTTGATAGCAATAATTTTGTCAGGGTTCGGTTTGACTCCATCTGGTGTTACGACGTGTCCTAAGTATGCAACTTGTTTTCTACGAAATTCCGACTAGTCTAACTGTATTTCCAAGTTGACCTTTTTAAGTCTTTCGAATACGGCTCTTAAGCTATCAACATGCTCTTGCAAGCTAGTATTGAATATTATGACATCGTCTAGGTAGACGAGACATATTTTATATGCTAGGCTGCGAAGGACATCGTCCATTACGCGTTGGAACGTAGCGGGCGCGTTCTTTAACCCAACGGCATTCTAAGAAATTCAAAATGTCCGTTTTTAGTAGAGAATGCTGTTTTCTCTATATAATCGGGATGCATCTCGATCTGGTGGAATCCGGATGCAAGATCATGAGTCGTAAAATATTGGCATCTGCCTAATTTGTCTAAAAGGGTGTTGATATTGGGAATCGGGTATTTGTCACTAATAGTTTTGTCATTTACTTTCCTATAGTCAATGACTATGCGCCACTTCTGTTTTCCGGAGGCGTCCAATTTTTTTGGGCACAACCCATACTGGAGATGACCATGGGGTGTGCGAATGCCTAATAATATTTTGATTTAGCATTTCTTGTGTTTGATTTTCAACTTCCTTTTGGTGAATTTCTGGGTAACGATAGGTTTTTGTATAAACAGGGATTTCGTCTGATGTTCTTATGACATGTTTAATTTTGTTGGCGAAACTAAGGCGGTATGAAATAAATCAGAATATTGTTTTAACAATTTTGTAATTTCTCGTTTTTCTTCGTAGTTCATGTGATCGGTTGTAATTTTTGAAATGTCTAAATTATTTTCTGAATTTGGTATATTGAAATTTAAATTATTTAGTTCAAAATTTTCTAAAGGTTTCGCGGTAGTTTGGAGTCTTGATGTAAAGATTTGTTTGCTAATGTCCGTGTTGATAACGGGATATAATGTTTCATGATTCTCAACTTTCGCTATGCCTTCTGGAAAAATACTTCTCCGTTTTTGATGTTATGGACATAGAGTTTGGTAAATTTTTCCGTTTCAGGAGGGATGTTAATATAACGAGTAGTTAGCATAATCTTGTGGTAATGAATGTTAATATCGTGTGTAGGCGTTATTATTTAATCTCTTGTGAGATTTGTTATTGCGTCTACTAATTTTAAATTGTCAAGTCCGAGTAAGATGTCAAAATTATTATGGAAGTCAAACATATGGTATTTCAATAGTAATTTAGTTTGTTTAAATAATTTAGAGCATGGTAAATAAACGCTAAAGTTTTCTGTAGATGTACCGTTTGCAGTAGTAATTTTGAAATGATCATTTACAGTTTTATCCCCAAAGTATTTCTGTGCTATATCGGGTTTTATGAATGAATGAGTGCTACCTGTATATATTAACGCTTTTAAATTGTATTCAGGGAATATAATGAATGGTAGTTCGCTCTGTGTAGTGATCCTATTCAAATTTAATAATTCTATAGGTTGTCCGATGCTTCTATCGCTAAAAAAGAATTTGGATCGTACGATTTTTCGTACTCTACATTGTTATCATAATTTTGTTCGTTTTCCATATCATTTGGTTCTTATACGTTGTATGTTTGTTCGTCTATGTTTATGTTGTGTACTTCAGTGTTGTGAAATTCTTCGAACGTAAAATTAGGTCTACGCGCTAGTTGCAGCGGACGGTATTGTTGTGTATTGTTGAATATATAATATTCTTTATTGTATTTTAAAGTGTACAACTTTATTACAATTGATGATATGGGGGTGTCAAATTTCCGTACAATTTTTGTAACCTTCCTAATTATTCGTTGCGTTTGATGGAGATGAGATGATAAAGACGCCACAAACATCCAAGCCCCTGGTGGGAATCGAACCCACGAACTTTAGGGCCGAGCGGTGACGGTCGCTTCGAGCGCTGTTCCGCTGCCTCTAACCGCACGACCACTGAGGCGGCTATTGTTGTGTATTGTTGGATGGTCCGGATCTAGGCATTGCGGACTGTCTTGTGCTAATGCTCATAGGCGTCGGATTTGGGAATCTTTGATTGTTATTCGGTCTAAACACATTAGTTTGGTTAAAGGAATTTTTTGTGTTGTGGTGGATTATTAGGAAATGGTCTGTAATTTGATTGTTATGCTGAATTGTGGGGAAAAATAATTATTATAAATATTACATATTTACAAAAATACTTGTGTTAGAGTAATAAATATAAACAATAACCAAGTATATAGTTGCTTCCAAATCATCAATTGTTATACGTTTTCGTTCTTCTGTAGTTTTTTCTAATTTTTGTTTTAATGCAATATTTTCCTTCGGAAGGCGATCTATCTTTAGCCTTCAATTATTTTTTCGCGGTGAATAAGCTAAGTGTTTCTTCTGTTTGTTGTGATTCATCATGAGAAGATGTTTGTGGTGACAACATAAATTTTTTAGGTGTAAACCGTTGCATTACAGTACTTCGGAAGATGTTGAAAGTTGTGGTGATTTTGGCATTGAAGAATTCGAAAATGGTAGATTTGTATGTGTATCTAAAAATCTCGGTAAAAATAATGTTGGAATTGCATCAGGAAGGAGAGTTCTTCGCTTTCCATCTTGTATTTTGTTTAAAGGAAAATGTATTCCGAAAATTTTATATTTTTTGGGAAGAGATTTAATGTCGACATCTAGAAGTGCCTTATTTTCGCAAGCTTCTACCCATAATTTACATCTAAAAATATTGAATACATTAGAGCATTTTAAATAATAATTTTATAATAATTATATACCTTTATATACCTTTCTAAGTCTCCAGGGAACGAAAAAAATAAC
The DNA here is from genome assembly GCA_963082715.1 of Harpalus rubripes. Classification (NCBI taxonomy): domain Eukaryota; kingdom Metazoa; phylum Arthropoda; class Insecta; order Coleoptera; family Carabidae; genus Harpalus; species Harpalus rubripes. The sequence goes on from OY720450.1 coordinate 33,938,819, forward strand.
ACGAAACTTTTGATATGTTTCTCATATTTTTACAAGTTTGTATCGTACATTCGTCTAAATATTTTTTAGAACTCATATTGTTAGTTTTTTAACTGTGTCTCTTAAGATATAAATGAAAACTGAACACATCTACGAGTTCTTATTAAGGATGTTATTAAAAGAAAATTATGTCTAACTAGATAATTCAATTAAAAAAAGAATATATATATATATATATATATATATATATATATATATATATATATATATATATATATATAATTTTGACATATGTGTACTGTAATAGTACAATATAATAGAATATATGTGTTTTCATTTACATAAGTGTTTTTATTCTAAACTATAATATATAACGTTAATTGGTTATGGGCCCAGGACGCAAGGATTGCATTTCAAATAAATCATTAAAAAAAACTCCTATCCTTTTAGTGCTCAGTTGCAAAACATTAGTTGTAAACATGGCAGAAGGAATTAAACAAGGAGCAATTCCCCAAATAAATCATTTAGAAAATAAAAGTAATTGGGAGAATTGGAAGGCTAAAATAAGAATGGTTTTTAAAATGTTTCCACGTGCTCTCAGTATTGTTGATGGATCTAAGACAAAACCAGAACCACCTGTAGATTTAGAAGCTACAGATATAGTGGCAAAGTATATGTATTGTTATCCGTCTAAATGTTTAAATAAAAATTACACGCGTATAGTTTCAGTTTAATATAATGACGAACTGTCTTTATTCATTTAACAAAATACAATCACCGCCTGCTATAGACGCGATAATTAATGCCTAACAACACATCTCCCCTTTTAGGCTCCATGCAGAAATGATTAAGTCACATAAGTTCAATCAATCTCTCGGGCGGTTTAGAGATTCTGCCACTTCTTGTAAGAACTGATCCTGTAGAAATCTCGGTTGATGGTCCTGGCGATTGACCACGCTCATTGATGGGTTCCATGTCCTGTTGAGTGATTGCGCGTTGTAGTTCATCCGTCTGGTTGATTGAGAGTGAACTAAGTTGAAAACGATTACGTCTCAATTGTCCTTTTGGCGTGTCAATTATGTATGACCGAGGAGTTGAATCCTTTCGCACTACAGTACCAGTAGCTCTCTTATCCATGATCCATATTTCTTCGCCTGGTACGAGCTCTCGTAGTTCTCTCGTGCCATGATGACGATCATAATTCTTCTTCTGCTGATTAATTCTTAATTTCTCCCTTTCTTTGAGAATCTTTGGGTTAGGTATCTTTGGTTTCAACTTCGAGATGGGTGTAGGTAAGGATGTGCGAATCCGTCTACCCATAAGTAATTCCGATGGTGAAAATCCGTTAGGCAATGTTGTTGCACGATAATTCTGAAGAGTACGGTAGGGATCAATGGACTTCTTGAAGCTTGGTTTAATTATTTTTACTGCTGCCTCTGCAAACCCATTACTTTGTGGATATCTAGGACTCGAAGTGATGTGTTCAAAACCCCACTCCCTGGCAAATGCGCTAAACGTAGATGTCAGAACAGGATTGAAATGTGTCCCATTGTCACTAAAAACAACTTCAGGGGTGCCATGTCTAGCAAACATTGATTTAAGATGAATAATGATTTCGCTCTCTTTCAAACTAGATAAAAGTGCGTATTCAGGATAACGCGAATAATAATCCATGACTAAAAGATAAGTCTTTCCTTCAAGATAAAATAAATCCATCGCAACTTTCTGCCATGGTCGGTCAGGAAACGAAGATGGGATCAAAGGTTCGTGTCTATTAGTCGCTTCTTGTATGCAAATTTTACATTGTTTAACAAGCGTTTCAATCTCTTTAGATAATCCTGGCCAGCAGATTGACTCTCTCTCTCTTGCGCGACATTTTACAATTCCTAGGTGTCCATCGTGGATTTTATCTAAAATGTCTTTCCTGAGTTCTTTTGGAATGATGATACGTGACGACTTCATTAATAGTCCTTCTGCGACCGAAATATCGCCTCGATGTTGCCAATATTCAGCTAGTTCTGGGTTTAGTGCTCTCTGAGCTGGCCATCGTTGTTTACTGAAGTTGATGAGTTAACAACAAACTGGTTCATTCCGTTGTGCGTTGATAATCTGATTTAATCTTGCATCTGTAGCTGGTAAATTTCTGACAATGGCTCTTACATATGCATTCACATGATCTTCGAGATCTTCATCCATTCCTGTCACGCTAAGTGGTCGACGGGATAAGATATCTGCCATACCCAATTCTTTACCTGGGACGTGACGTATCTTGTATTGATAACGCATGAGACGAAGACGCATGCGCTGTAGTTTTGGCGTTAATTCATCCAATGGTTTTGATTGAAAAATAGGCACTAGCGGCTTATGGTCTGTTTCAAGCGTAACCACTAACCCACTAATGAAATCTTTGAATCTCTCACATGCCCATACAAGAGCATATCCCTCCTTTTCAATTTGAGCCCAATTTTGTTGTGCCTAGGTCAATGATTTGGATGCGTACGATACTATTCTGTAACCTCCTTGTCCATCTTTTTGCTTTAGTGCTGCGCCAATGGCGTATGATGATGCATCGGCTGAAATAGTAGTTTCCTTGTTAGGGTCAAACCACGCAAGCGCTGGGCTCTTGATTAATTCTTCTTTGATCGCGTTAAATGCTCGATCTTGTTCAATGCCCCAACTGAAGTGACTTTTCGGACTTAACAAGTCGTTCAATGGCTTGGCTTTCGTTGCTAGGTGCGGTATAAAACGAGATAGATAGTTGACGCTGCCCATTAAGCTACGAACTTCAGATGAATTTTCCGGTGAATTCATCTCTTTAATAGCTTTAATTCTGTCGTCATCGATGTGAACGCCTTCCTCGTCGATAATATGACCAAGATACTTCACACGCTTCTTACAGAATGTGCATTTGTTCACGTTTAAGGTGATTCCTGCTTCGGCTAGTCGTTTCAATACAGCTAATAGGCGTTTATCGTGCTCTTCAATTGTCCCTGCATATACTGACATGCGTTTTTGGAAGAATTCTGGTGCTGCCGAAATTCCAAAAGGCAAGCGTTTATATTTGAATCTTCCAAACGGAGTGATAAAACTCGTTAGTAGTTGTGACGCTTCATTCAGTTCAAACTGCCAAAAACCACTATTTGCATTGAGTTTACTAAAATATTTTGCTTTTCCGAGTCGACCTAACACATTTTCGGTTACTGGCATTGGGTGAATTTCCCGTTTGATGAATTGTTTCAGTTTGACGTAGTCCACGCACATGCGAATATCACCATTCGGCTTTGGTACAGTGACTAAACCAGCACACCAATCTGTAGGCTCTTCGATTCTCTCAATAACTCCTAAATTTACCATATCATCTAGCTGTTTTTTAATCTTGTTCAACATCGGTATCGGTACGCGTCGTGGAGTTGTGAGTGCATGGGGAATTGCACCTTCGTATAATCTAATGGTATAGGGAATCTTAACATGTCCCAATCCCTTGAATAGTTTAGGAAATTTCTTAATCGGATCGAATGACATGATTTCTCGGTTTACAGCGTCAACGTCAGCTCGTTTAACAATTCCTAACTCTTCACTTACTCGGCCTGCTAACAAAGGTCTCTCTGTTCCACGTACGACGTAAATTTCTGCAATTGTTTTCTTGCCGCGATAATGAACGTTTTCCCAAAAACGGCCTATAACATTGGTGAGGCGTTGATTGTCTGCACCATACAGTATGCGTTCAGGTTTGCTCAATTTGATGTCGCTAAAATAACTGTAGAATATCTTTTCTGGTATAACTGATACGTCTGCTTGAGTGTCCGCAAAAAATGTAATTTTTGCTCTTTTAATGTATACTAATGCGGCCCATTGTTGATTGTTTTTATTTGCTCCGATGGCTCCAATATAAGTATAGTTTTGATTTGGAGACTTCCGTCCGGTCTTTACTTCTCGAATTCCACTCTTATTGGACGATCGACAATATTTTGCATAATGACCCACTCGTTTACATGATCGACATTCAGCCTTCGCTGCCGGGCATTCTGACTTTGGATGTTTGGGCTTTCCGCAATTCCAACAATGTTCGTCGCCAGTCGATTTATCGTTCCTAGGCTGGACTTTGCGGTCTCGTTCACCGGTTGACTTCGGTCTCGAACTGTATCGACCTGGTTGTTTCTTTGGTGCAGTCTTAATCTTGTCGACCTGTGCATCGTGTTTCTCTCCTTGAATAATACGCTGTTGAACCTGGACCTGTTTAGCTTTAGTAACGGCCATATCGAGCGTTAAATTGTCGATTAACTTCAATTGTCGAGATAATTGCTTGTCCTTGATTCCAACTACGACACGATCGCAAATTAATTCATCCTTCAGAGTTCCAAATTCGCAATATTCCGCCAATGTATAAAGATTAGTGACGAATTCTTCAATGGATTCTCCCTCTTTTTGACATCGCTGATTGAAAACTGCACGTTCATATGTACGGTTTCGTTTGACTTTGAATTGTCCGTCAAATGCATGCATCACTTTGTCATAGTCTTTTTGATCGGCGTCTGTTAAGCCAAGAGCGCTTAAAAGTTTGTCCGCTTGCGGCCCCATTATGTAAATGAGCATGTTTACTTGTTCTTCCGGTGTTTCTTTATGTAACTTTGTAGCAACCCGGTATCTTTCAAACCGCTTCTTCCAATCTGTCCATTCATGGGCCTTGGAAAAGTCAAAAGGTTCTGGTTCCCTTAAATTATGGTGAGAAGCCATCACTAATGTATGAGACTTAGTTTCGGTTTTCACCTCAAATGACATTCAATGAATAAAATTAATAATTTGAAATGTCAACTGTCTAAATTTCTAAATAATATTCTTAAAACTCTTCTTACAGCTTGGCTGATTAAATTATGCCACTCTGGAGTTCAATTTTTCCGCTGCCACCATGTATTGTTATCCGTCTAAATGTTTAAATAAAAATTACACGCATATAGTTTCAGTTTAATATAATGACGAACTGTCTTTATTCATTTAACAAAATACAATCACCGCCTGCTATAGACGCGATAATTAATGCCTAACAACACAGTATAAAAAAGAAGTAGAAATTTTCGAAAAAGCAGATAATTTTGCACTACTTATAATGTCTAGTAATATGAAAGAAGACATGTTCATGAAAGTAAGATGATAAGAAACTTCTAGAGAAATATGGCTTGCTCTATGTCAACTATTCGATACAGTTTCTGAAGATAGAATATTTGATTTATATTTCTTTGACGATAAATGGCAGCCTGGTGACGATGTTATTGGCTTTATTACAAGATTAGCAAATAATTGGGAACGCTTGAAGGCAGAAGTTGAGAAACAACCGTCTGACAATAAGGATATAGTTTTAATATGCGAAATTTTAAAATCGCTGCCTGAAAGATTTCAGCCCTTTAAACAGGCTGGAGTCTAATCAGCATAGAAAATAGATACTTAAAAACTTTAACACAGAAAATATGCACGTTTGAAAATAATTTATTAGAAAACAAAAAAGAAGAAGCTCTGAATACTCAGATAAATAAAATTAATCAAAAAATTTATTATACCAATAAGAAAACCAATTTCAAAAAGAAGTGTATGTACTGTGAAAAACAAGGGCACATGATTCAGCAATGTCGGTATTGGATTGCGGATGGTCGACCTCCAAAACCAGCTAAAGCAAAGTTTGTACAAAGTAATACTAAAACAAGTAATTCTACAGAAGGAATCACCTTAGTTGCAGTATCTGAAGAAGCCTTTAATGCTGAACAAGATGATGAAAATTGGTACGTAGACAATGGTCCCACGAGCCACATAACGAAAAATAGAGAAGTTTTTACAAAATTTGAGGAATTTAGAAGCCATCATGGTATAATCACAGCAAATGGTACACACGTAAAGGCAGTTAGGAAAGGTTCTATTTCAGTACAAGCTATGGTAGACGGAAAATGGAAACACCGTGAATTAACTAACGTGTGGTATGTACCAGGTATTTCAAAAAACCTTTTCTCTGTTCTTGCTACTCAAGATCACAAACCAGAAAGTAAGTTTGAATCAACATATGATAAATGCAAATTAGTACTTGGTCAAGAAACTCTTGTTTCTAGAATTCGAGATAGATGTAGTGGTCTTTACAAGCTATCACTTAAAACTGTTCTACGAAATACAGCACAAGTTAACTTAACTTTTAAAAATAAAGAATTTTACAAATTTATCTAGAAAGATTAGGACATCAAAACAAACGCCATGTTAAAGAAGTGATTAAAAGGGAGTTGAATATTGATACCTTTAAATAGTGAAACATGTGAAGCATGTGTATATGGAAAAATTCATAGATTCAAATTTGGTTATCGAAAAAGAGAAGAAAAAGCAGGTAATTTAATTCATACCGATGTTTGTGGGCCGTTTATAGCTTCAAAAAGCGGATTTCAATATTTTGTTGTTTTTAAAGACGACTACTCTAGATTTAGAAAAAATTATTATATGAAGCATAAGTCTGAAGTAATATTGAAACTAAAAGAATTTTTAACTGAAGCTAAAAATATTGGTCACTCTATTAAAACTCTATTAAGTGATAATGGAGGTGAGTTTGATAATCGTGAAGTTCATGAAGTTCTTCTAACTCAAGGAATTCAACCAAGATATACAATACCATACACCCCTGAAGATAATAGCTGTGCTGAAAGGGAAAATAGAACGATTGTAGAGATGGCTAGGACCTTAATGTACAGTCAGAAGGAACCACTTAATAAACAATTTGTTACGTTCTAATTTTGTTCCTTGCTCCAATTTCCTTATATTACACTTTCCCAGTCCTCGTTTTTTTTTCTCCTAATCCTAAAAATAATGTATTTGTTGCAGCAAAATTATTCATAGTTAATTATTTCATATTTAGACTAAATTTACTTACATAATACTTCTTTTAAATTCTGTAATTTCATTAGTTTCAATTTAAATAGTCCATTTTCAATTAATCACATTAGTTTATTTTTATTTTGTTTTGACGTTTCATAATTTAGTGCTGTCACTGGTGTGAACTGAGCGCCTAGTTGTTAGTTGAGCGCGCCAGCGGTAAATTTGAATTGCTTGATAAACCAATATGTTTTGAATTGTTTCGGTATTTAGTTATATTAGTTTATTATTTATTTAGAGCAATTAATTACAAATTTTAACCCTATCCTATAATCAAAATTATGAATGTGACACATATTTTATTTACGTAGTGTGTTTTATAGGGGTAGTAATTATCTTCTTTCTCTCTTTCCTTTTTGGGATATCCGGCTTTGAAGACATTTTTCTTGAGACTTGTGGTTTAACACTTGAAGTATAAGCACGTTTCTTTTGGCGATCAATCACTGAGTTGCGGATATTACGGCATTTATAAGTAATTACGGTCGAGAGTGCGTATTCAACGTGAATATTACCCTTGTTAGGGGATCATTCGCCGTATTACATATTCCGTTGAAGGTTCTTGGTGATTTTGGTATCAATTTGGATAACCTCTTCGGAATTCCCACGTGGTGGGGATTAAATTAAGTGCCCGTGATCCGTGATTCGCCGTTCATACAAACTTTGTACCACCTCACCAAGGGTGCAGGCATTTTGGGTGAATTTTCGTGCCTGTTTTGGAGTTTTCGATGCGGAAACTATCGCCGTGCTGACTCATTTCGTTCCATCACCAGTCAATCGTCCAAGGGAGAACGGAGAAAGGGACCGGAGTACCTTGGGTGCAGCTTATTTTCGTCGACTCAGGGAGTTGCAGCTAAGTGTATCAGTTTTATGTCACTATAGTTTTAATCGTGTTGTGAATGAGAACTTGGTTAGTTAAGTAACTTTGATTTTAAGAAATATTTAGTAATTTTGGATTTGACATTAAAGTACATTTGCTTTGTCTCATTTAACTTTGTATATTGGTAAAAGTAAGAACAATTTTGTGGAAATAGTGTAGCTAGAACTTGCGTACTATTGCGATCAAACCTCGTGGAGTACCGGTTGGTACTAACAATTCCGCATTGCACTGTTTCCGCGTAAGCTCACGGTTTGAATCCCGGTTCGCAATCACGGTTGTACAACTCACGGTCTGCGAAGTCGTTACACTAGGTGTGTGTGGGTATTTGAGCTCGAGACCGCGCTCCGGACAGTTCAAGGTGAAGGGTTCATTTAACTTTAAATCATATCTTAAAGTATCAGGTTCCAGCACCGTGTTTCCCGTTTGGTGGCGAAAAACTCACACGAATTTCATCACATACTGTATAAAAATATTTTCAACTATATTTTGTATTAGCCGTTCACACTTTCCATTCATTGTATCCATATCTAATACTTTATGTCAATAGCGAACCAAGTAGTTAAGTTTAATTCGAACTTTTATTCATACACCCCTGGATCCTCTCTCTTTCTCACTCCATTTCAGCCAATTGTAGTTGGAGTTGCAATCACGCCGATAAGAAGTTTCGTGTCCATTCGGCCATTACCATTTGGTTGGGTGAGCGCACTGCTCATAATGGTGTGGCGCCCTAGTTAAAATACGAATCCCCCGTCCCGACTGAGAAGCCGGACTCCTCACCCCTCGCGGAAGGATCACGTTACTATTATTATTGTAGCAAATTATGGGCAGAATTAATAAATACATCAGCTCATATATTGAACAAAACTGGAGTTTCATCTGAGAAAGGAAAATCTCCATGGGAATTGTGGTTCGGGAAAAAACGCAATATTAAATATTTAAGAATAATTGGATCTAAATGTTGGGTGCATTTTGTTTCTAATTGATATTAAGAATTCGGATAAAGCTTAATATTTTATAATTCACTTAGTCTTAATTGTGTTAAAATTTCAAATCGATATATACAAAATTAGCTAAGATATGACGAGGTAAAGTGTAAATTCCGTTTAAACAGCGCACCAAAAACAAATGCATTTTATGATTTTTATATGTGTCGGCATTGTCCAAACTTTGGTCAAAATCAACTGTAGATGCAATTTTGCATCTACTATCTATTGCAATTGGTTTGAACCGGTTACCTCAACGTCATCGCTTTTTTCATTTCCAGAGCAGTTTTTGGGTATGAGCTGCAGGCCTATAATGACTGGTACTAGACCAGACATAGCATACGCTGTAGGTTTAGTTTCTCGAAAGTTAGACAATTACACTGAGAATGACATACAAAAAGTGAACAGAATTTTCAGATATTTACATGGAACCACAGATTTGGGAATTACATATAAACGAAATTTTAAGAAAGGAATTCTTAAAGGATATTCAGATGCAGATTTGGGGGGCGATACTCGAACTGGAAGATCAAATTCAGGAGTGATAAACGTATATTCTGGAGGTGCAATTTCCTGGATAAGTAAAAGGCAGACGGCGGTTGCAATATCCACGACTGAAGCTGAAGTAGTTGCAGCTAGTGAAGGTGCCCGGGAAGGAATATGGCTAAAGAAGTTGTTGAGTGAAATAACTGACTTTCAAAATATGACTCTGTTTGTTGATACCAATGCCGCTATTACGACAGCAGATAACCCTATATGGCATAAAAGAAAAAACATATCGCCATAAGACATTTTTTTATAAGACAGAAAGTACAAGACGTTCAAATTTTTATAAAAAGAGTGTCCTCTGAAGACCAGTTAGCGGATGGGCTTACAAAGCCATTACTTAGTACGAAAATCAGGAAAGTGTCCGATGCCTTTGGTTTGAGTTAATTTTCAATTAATTAAGGAAGGTATTAAGGATGTAATTAAAAGAAAATTATGTCTACTAACTAGATAATTAAATAAAAAAAGAATATATATATATATATATATATATATATATATATATATATATATATATATATATATATGTCGGAGATTGTAATATCAAAGCATGTCGTAACCCCGAAAACGGTCACGAGGAGCCTGATCGGCCACAGCCCCATCAAAACCAAAACGCCAAGTTTTATAGCTACGACCATGCTCACCGGAAATTCAATAAAGTCATATAGTATGTTCTGGGAATACACTCAGGGACTATTTCAAACCACTACCATATTTGTACCTAAATTTCAATATTCATGAAAGTTCCATCCGTAACGACTTAGGGTTTTGGAACATGGACGTGCAGGAACTTGAATAACTTCATACAAATTATACCATGAACAATTGATAAAAGTTCACTCAGATTTGAACTGCCTGCACAGCGCTATATTATTCACGCTAACACGGTACATCCAATACATTCTCTCACTATCAGTGCTACACATCGCCTCATTCGTAGATATTGGGCAGGATGCTCGCCCATTCTGGCTTATTATTTCGAGACAGACTGGTACAGACTTCGTCCATAATTACAGCTCTCCCGCCACTGTCAACAATATTTTTCCCAAATAGCATCATCGTATGGTAACTCATCGAATGCATCGATCTCTCACTTCAATCACATTACCCTTAATGTCAACGCAGATACCTGAAACCTGAATACTCAAAAGTCCACATGCAATTTATACATTAAGAAAATCATCAAAACAAATCCCGTAGCAGCCTCGGACACAAGCCGCTGTCCTTCTAGCAAAAACTAGAGATTGCAGGCAGAAACGAACCACTGGCCATACATCACCGTATTTGGACCAATGATCACTCATGCATATTAGTATGGCGGCAAAAATGTAACAAAACACAGCACAAGCGTCTTTGCGGAAGCGCAACGATAGTTTTTCTTTGTATCACATACCACAGGCGCTATGAATACCTGTCCAAGTGCAGTAATGGAATTTATTCTGGGGCCAACGTCTTTGCACTGTGCAAGACAAAACACTTCAAGCTTGGAGATCTCGTAGGCCACTCATAATTTCTGAAACAAAAGCTACACAAGAGAGTTTTTGATAATCGCCTTCGGTGGACAGTAGTAAGGCCACTCTTCCAAATAGATTCTCTGTCCTGGTTTACGGATATTTCTAAACTAGAGTCAGCAGAAACTGGATCGATTTTATTTGGTCCGTGCTGCCAAATAAAGGAATCCATACACAACGGTTTCATTATATCTCAAGCAATAAATCTGTATGCTCAATAAACTTAAACAAGCTCTCAAAGGAGAAGCAATCTACATAACGTCAGATAACCAGACTGCTTTCACTTGTGAATCAAATGGGTACCGTAGTATAAGTGAGTCTTAGGCATTTCCTGTGGATACTTGAAAAGCCATAATTCATAGCCTGGAGATATTCATTTCACCCTTGACGATGAACGTTAAAGAGTTATCAGCTCTTAACAAAAGGGACTTTGAATTATGACAAGTATCTTTACTAGTCATTGTTCTATAATATACCAAATTTCAGTTCATCAAAATTTTGAAGTGGCTTCCAGACATTCAGTCAAAACATGCTACAGCAGATCTTACTGGTCGTGGTGACAAAAGTCACCAGCGCTTAAAGCCCTCAACCTTATAATGATAATAACAATTTGTAGCTCAGTAAACTTTATCTGCATTTAATAAAATATTAATCTTTGGCATAGTTTTCCAACATATTTCTACCATTAACTATCTTCACTGAAGATCCCCAGTGAAATTTTAATGTTATAATTTATATTTCGGTACACCATGGTTCTGCACCCGCATCGGTCATATCTGGATAAAAAGTAAGTAACGATATATCAAGTGCCTCAAGGTTGCAGTGTACCTATTCAACGTGTCTGTTAGTTTGCGAAACTTGTACAATGAAAACATTTTACAATCTTTCTTGACATACCGAAACACTTTAAGGAATTTGTATTAGTTCGTTTGTTATTTCACAAATAACTAACTAAAACGCAAACTGGTTGATACTCCCGATCTGTGACTACTTGACCTACATTCAGTTTAATAATATTGTCACGTCGCAGACGATGTAAAGGAGTAGAATCAAGCTACCAAAAATGAAATACGTCATACAAGCTCAATGACAAAACATCAATCAAAATATAACAACTGCCATGAACACCTACTGTAATAAATAATATCTTAAGTAACATATATGGAGATCGGTAATCCGGATCATCGGCCATCACAATATCATAAACAACAAACTCGACTTCGTCTCTCGTTTCTCAACAAGCAACTGACCGAATTGTTTTTATTACAACAGCAACCCAATTATAATAAAATCTCTTACCAGTATTGGAAGACCGCTTAAAATAAATTCAGTACTCATTACTCACGGTTCTACTTAACCAGCTCTTGTAATTACGTCACCACTCTCCGGGTGGGACACAGACGGAATCCTTGTTACTGGTCAATGCCCTAGGATGAAAACCTGCAAAAATTGTTAGACGGCCTTTCCATCTTAACCTACTTGGCCCTACACTTCACTTTATAATTCACCAACAGAACAAAAACCCACATACAATATTGTGGATCGCAGGCGAATCCCACTTCTAATGTCGCGGGGTAGTATCACTGGCAAACTCTATGTCGACCAACACTATTTCAGAACCACAGCGATAATATAAACGTGATGATCTCAGCCAGGCGGACCTGCAATCACTCCCTGAGCACCGCTACACACTGATTCCATCCAAGCATTATAGCCTAGAATGCTTGACGTTTCGATTACGACAATACAATTAAAAGATTATAAGTGATTCATGTAATACTTGATTCATTAAATGATCGTTACGACATGCTTTGATATTACAATCTCCGACATATATATATATATATATATATATATATATATATATATATATATATATATGTCGGAGATTGTAATATCAAAGCATGTCGTAACGATCATTTAATGAATCAAGTATTACATGAATCACTTATAATCTTTTAATTGTATTGTCGTAATCGAAACGTCAAGCATTCTAGGCTATAATGCTTGGATGGAATCAGTGTGTAGCGGTGCTCAGGGAGTGATTGCAGGTCCGCCTGGCTGAGATCATCACGTTTATATTATCGCTGTGGTTCTGAAATAGTGTTGGTCGACATAGAGTTTGCCAGTGATACTACCCCGCGACATTAGAAGTGGGATTCGCCTGCGATCCACAATATTGTATGTGGGTTTTTGTTCTGTTGGTGAATTATAAAGTGAAGTGTAGGGCCAAGTAGGTTAAGATGGAAAGGCCGTCTAACAATTTTTGCAGGTTTTCATCCTAGGGCATTGACCAGTAACAAGGATTCCGTCTGTGTCCCACCCGGAGAGTGGTGACGTAATTACAAGAGCTGGTTAAGTAGAACCGTGAGTAATGAGTACTGAATTTATTTTAAGCGGTCTTCCAATACTGGTAAGAGATTTTATTATAATTGGGTTGCTGTTGTAATAAAAACAATTCGGTCAGTTGCTTGTTGAGAAACGAGAGACGAAGTCGAGTTTGTTGTTTATGATATTGTGATGGCCGATGATCCGGATTACCGATCTCCATATATGTTACTTAAGATATTATTTATTACAGTAGGTGTTCATGGCAGTTGTTATATTTTGATTGATGTTTTGTCATTGAGCTTGTATGACGTATTTCATTTTTGGTAGCTTGATTCTACTCCTTTACATCGTCTGCGACGTGACAATATTATTAAACTGAATGTAGGTCAAGTAGTCACAGATCGGGAGTATCAACCAGTTTGCGTTTTAGTTAGTTATTTGTGAAATAACAAACGAACTAATACAAATTCCTTAAAGTGTTTCGGTATGTCAAGAAAGATTGTAAAATGTTTTCATTGTACAAGTTTCGCAAACTAACAGACACGTTGAATAGGTACACTGCAACCTTGAGGCACTTGATATATCGTTACTTACTTTTTATCCAGATATGACCGATGCGGGTGCAGAACCATGGTGTACCGAAATATAAATTATAACATTAAAATTTCACTGGGGATCTTCAGTGAAGATAGTTAATGGTAGAAATATGTTGGAAAACTATGCCAAAGATTAATATTTTATTAAATGCAGATAAAGTTTACTGAGCTACAAATTGTTATTATCATTATAAGGTTGAGGGCTTTAAGCGCTGGTGACTTTTGTCACCACGACCAGTAAGATCTGCTGTAGCATGTTTTGACTGAATGTCTGGAAGCCACTTCAAAATTTTGATGAACTGAAATTTGGTATATTATAGAACAATGACTAGTAAAGATACTTGTCATAATTCAAAGTCCCTTTTGTTAAGAGCTGATAACTCTTTAACGTTCATCGTCAAGGGTGAAATGAATATCTCCAGGCTATGAATTATGGCTTTTCAAGTATCCACAGGAAATGCCTAAGACTCACTTATACTACGGTACCCATTTGATTCACAAGTGAAAGCAGTCTGGTTATCTGACGTTATGTAGATTGCTTCTCCTTTGAGAGCTTGTTTAAGTTTATTGAGCATACAGATTTATTGCTTGAGATATAATGAAACCGTTGTGTATGGATTCCTTTATTTGGCAGCACGGACCAAATAAAATCGATCCAGTTTCTGCTGACTCTAGTTTAGAAATATCCGTAAACCAGGACAGAGAATCTATTTGGAAGAGTGGCCTTACTACTGTCCACCGAAGGCGATTATCAAAAACTCTCTTGTGTAGCTTTTGTTTCAGAAATTATGAGTGGCCTACGAGATCTCCAAGCTTGAAGTGTTTTGTCTTGCACAGTGCAAAGACGTTGGCCCCAGAATAAATTCCATTACTGCACTTGGACAGGTATTCATAGCGCCTGTGGTATGTGATACAAAGAAAAACTATCGTTGCGCTTCCGCAAAGACGCTTGTGCTGTGTTTTGTTACATTTTTGCCGCCATACTAATATGCATGAGTGATCATTGGTCCAAATACGGTGATGTATGGCCAGTGGTTCGTTTCTGCCTGCAATCTCTAGTTTTTGCTAGAAGGACAGCGGCTTGTGTCCGAGGCTGCTACGGGATTTGTTTTGATGATTTTCTTAATGTATAAATTGCATGTGGACTTTTGAGTATTCAGGTTTCAGGTATCTGCGTTGACATTAAGGGTAATGTGATTGAAGTGAGAGATCGATGCATTCGATGAGTTACCATACGATGATGCTATTTGGGAAAAATATTGTTGACAGTGGCGGGAGAGCTGTAATTATGGACGAAGTCTGTACCAGTCTGTCTCGAAATAATAAGCCAGAATGGGCGAGCATCCTGCCCAATATCTACGAATGAGGCGATGTGTAGCACTGATAGTGAGAGAATGTATTGGATGTACCGTGTTAGCGTGAATAATATAGCGCTGTGCAGGCAGTTCAAATCTGAGTGAACTTTTATCAATTGTTCATGGTATAATTTGTATGAAGTTATTCAAGTTCCTGCACGTCCATGTTCCAAAACCCTAAGTCGTTACGGATGGAACTTTCATGAATATTGAAATTTAGGTACAAATATGGTAGTGGTTTGAAATAGTCCCTGAGTGTATTCCCAGAACATACTATATGACTTTATTGAATTTCCGGTGAGCATGGTCGTAGCTATAAAACTTGGCGTTTTGGTTTTGATGGGGCTGTGGCCGATCAGGCTCCTCGTGACCGTTTTCGGGGTGACCATTCCAGTTTTGTCAAATTGTGAATTTGTTGAATGTTTAAATTGTGGCAAGCTAGATCAGCCGCAGAGGAGTTGCACAGGATAGCTGGTGCCCGGACTGGAGCCTGCCACGGTTGCGAGGCAGACTGTTTTACCTGAAAAACAATTGAGCAACAGAAATCTGTCAGCCATTGGAAGCAGAGAAGTCTGACAAGACGGGACTTGCTTTTCAAATGTTTGTCTTAATGTTTGTGACGCCTAAGTGCAGCGTGATGGACGCTGGAACAAATTGCTTTAAAATATTTTGATCGTATCCAAGGATAAATTTAATTGAAGAAAGTTCATCGGATGATGGATATAAAGGAAGATAAAAAAAAATTGTTTCTACATCTCCTCCTGCAAACGTTTCGGTATATTATTTTACCTTCATCAAGTGCTACAATAAAAATATTTGACACAAATCAACAACAATCGTTTTCCAAAGTATAATCAAACAATAATAAACAACAAGTTTAAATAAAAATAAAAAAATACCTGTGAGATATGTAGGCCAAACGAGAAACATTATAATGGACAGCATCACCTGTGACAGTGTAAGATCAACTGACTAAAACTTACTAACCTCCAATAAGGGCAAAAACCAACTTGTCAAAAAATTAAACTAAAAAACACTAAGCCAAAATACAGTTAGGAAAACGAAAAGAAGAACTATCTGTTTGAATTATTTAACAAATTTAGAACATTTTGATGGCTCTAAGTATTATTTACATAACACATGAATCCATGTTCTAATTTTTAAGTAGAGCGGTTCATGCGTACAATAATGAACCTTCTGGAGGTTGAGACCACAATTTAGTTAGGCTAATCGAGTGGATCGTTGAAAATCCACAGGGGTGACTAAAATTTTGAAGAGCCGACAAACTTTTATAACAAAAGTGGCTAAGGAGTAATTGAGGCGTTGGTCTGGAGATTGGTTATTTTCGTTAAATTCTTTAGAATTATTAACCGTGATGGAAGATGACATGCTACTGGATGCCTCTGTCATGGTGTTTCGGTATGCTACTCTGATACCTCTGCCGAAGGTAACATGCTAACTAGGTGCCTCTGTCGTATGTGTTTTCCAGTAAATGAATTGGGAAGCGTGGCCTAAGACGACGAGCTAAGTTTTCGATTTGCCATAGGATTTCTGATTTAGGACCTGAATGTTAGCAAACTAGTAATAATTTGTTTTGTATGTTCTAAAGGCCCATGACTCTAATCGCACTCATAAATACGCACATGACCAAATTAGAAAAATGTCAGATAATAATGATATTTCTTCCCTAGGAACTGACGAAGAGCCAGGTTCTACACAAAATAATTAAAACTAGAATTGTCTATAGTACAATGAGGGTGTTCCATTGCTAGGTAAGCAATGACGGTGTGGTTTTCCTGAGCTGGATAAGCGATGACGGAATAGTGTTCCATTGCTGGGTAAGCAATGACGGTGTGGTTTTCCCGAGCTGGTTAAGCGATGACGGAAGGGTGTTCCATTGCTGGGTAAGCAATGACGGTATGGTTTTCTTGCGCTGGTTAAGCGAAGATGGAATAGCGATCGATTGCTGGTTAAGCAATGATGGTCTGTCGCTGTTGGACAAGCTATAACAATGCTTGAATACTGATATTGGTAGTCATGTATTTACTGGTGAAATGTATTGTTTTAGAATTATGTTTTGTTTGACGTCTTGTAAAAAAGGCGTCCATTAAATAATTTAGTGTACTATAGCTAAATTTTGAGCTTGATATACATGTGAACAAAGTTGTAACTATTTGAGCACTTATTGGTCAGAGATAGCCGAGCGAAAATACTGTGGATAAATTCTTTGTTTTCAGATAGTTCACACGAGGACGTGTGAAACGTCAGAATGGCCGTGTCGGAGATTGTAATATCAAAGCATGTCGTAACGATCATTTAATGAATCAAGTATTACATGAATCACTTATAATCTTTTAATTGTATTGTCGTAATCGAAACGTCAAGCATTCTAGGCTATAATGCTTGGATGGAATCAGTGTGTAGCGGTGCTCAGGGAGTGAGTGCAGGTCCGCCTCGCTGAGATCATCACGTTTATATTATCGCTGTGGTTCTGAAATAGTGTTGGTCGACATAGAGTTTGCCAGTGATACTACCCCGCGACATATATATATATATATATATATATATATATATATATATATATATATATATATATATATATATATAATTTTGACATATGTGTACTGTAATAGTTCAATATAATAGACTACATAAGTGTTTTCATTCTAAACTATAATATATAACGTTAATTGTTCTATCTTTGTGTTTTACCCAATTTCTCACTTAAGGTGCATGTGTAAATAAGTAAGAAATAACTCTTTTATTTAAAAATATATCTATCACCAAGATATATATATATATATATATATATATATATATATATATATATATATATATATATATATATATATATATATTATAAAAGCTGTTTGCGCAAATAAGGAAAAATATACTTTTCCTACGTGTTGTACACAAAATTGTTGTTATTGTTCATATTTATAATAAATAAAACTATTTATTACATATTGTACCGGACAATGTATTTTAAATTTATGATAGAATGAACTTACTTCCGAGACCTGTGCATAATATTAAAATATTTTTTTAATAAAATTCTAACAAATACATGGTATTTATTACAAATGCAATGAATCGGTACGTAATGTATTATTTAAATCTGATTCAAAATCCCGCTCCTCAATAATATTACAATAAAATTAATTTATTTCTTGCCGACTAGTGCTGCCATCTTTGCTCAACTATAAGATAGTTGTGGCAACCATGCACACGACGAGTTGAGTCGAGGGGAAGCAGTCAGTGTTGTGTATTGTATCAGTCGCAGTGTGTTCATACTTGGCGGCAAGTTGTTTCACAAGAAATTTGTCTGCTTTGTATTTTTGTGTACTATCAATAAACAAGAATACAGTCCATTTTTACTCATTCATCATTGGTCCATTCGTTCCGGATTCGACTGGTTGAACACGAAACAGCAAGCAACAGCCATTTTTAAGACGTGGTAACAAGGCCCAAGCAAGCACATGGTCAGCTTCCTGTAAATTCCATTCCTTTATTATATTCAAAACAGCTTCATATCTTTAACTTGAGTCGTAGATGTATAAATAAATTACAGCATGTTAGAGCAATTTGTACGAAAACGAGCGTGTATTAAAACACAGCTCACTGTTCATGATAAATATCTAAGCGAATTATCGAGTGAAAATATCGATCATAAAACTATATTAAATATTCAAACACGTTTAGAAAAGCTGGAGCCATTACTTGACTCATCTGAACAAGTTCAATGTGAATAGAATAGAAAACGAAAGTAAGGATAAAGAACGCGAAGAATTTTTTGACAAATATTTTAATTTCGTATCATCAGCTAAAGCATTAATAAACAAATCTGACTATAATAATATTGATGACGCTGAGTCTGTTCACTCACACGTGAGTAATGTTTCACGTCCCTCTCATAGATCTTTAAACAGTAATATCTCGAACAATATTAACAATAATAATAATATTACGCCCTCTAGCGTTAAATTACCACCAATTAACTTACCATCGTTTGACGGTAACTTCACAAAATGGCGGGAATTCTTAGATATTTTTAATGCATTTGTACATCGAAACGACAATATTATTGGCACACAAAAATTATGGTATTTAAAGGGTAAATTAACAGGTGAGCCAGCATCATTGTTAGCGTCGTTTGAAACAATAAACGACAATTATCAAATTGTCTACGATTTATTCTTAGAGCGATACAACAATAAGAGGCGAATTGTTCAAACTCATATAAATTCATTGTTGGAATTAGATACAATCACTAAAGAATCGCATGTGGCTTTACGCAAATTAATTGATTCTGTGGAAAAACATATCTGATGTTTAAACGGATTAGATATCCCAACAAAGGAATGGGGCCCGTTAATTGTTCCCATTATTTCTAAAAAATTAGACAATATAACTAATAAAGAATAGGAAATTAAAATAAACGCGGAAAATACGTCTCGGGACACAGTGCCGACATATAAAGATTTTATCGCATTTCTAAATCAAAGGCAATGCACATTAGAAGCTATTGAACTGAAAAAATCGTCGTCAACAAACACAAGCTCACAAAAACGTGTAAGCGCGCATGTAACACACAAGCAGTGTTTAAATTGTGATAAAGCGGATCACTATATATACAAATGCCCGGAATTTTTAAATAAATCTGTCAAGGAAAAACTTTAAATAACAAGAAAATTAAAAATTTGTAATAACTGTTTTAGAAAAGGTCATTTTGCAAAGCAATGTAGTACAAGTGGGTGCAGAACATGCAACGATAAACATAATACTTTACTACATATTGAAAAGGCGGAACATGAAAAAGACAGTAAAGAATTAAGCACAGGTGTTTCATGTTCTGCATATAAAACAAATTCACAAGTATTATTGTCAACCGCGGTTGTTCAGGTCAAGGGAGCTGACGGTGTTCATCACTCAGCCCGTGCTTTACTGGACTTCGGTTCGCAGTCATGTTTTATGACGGACGATTTGGCAAAAAGGTTAAATTTACCTAAACAATCTTTAAAATACTCCATATCAGGCGTAGGCAATACTGCATTGTCTATAAGGCATCAAGTTGAGGCTGAAAGTTCATCTCGGGATTTTGAATACAATTGCAAACACCAAGTAATATTAAATTAGCAGAACCAAATTTGAATCAGAAAAATAAAATTGATTTACTAATCGGCTGTTCGATATTTTGGGAATAGTTGAAGGGTGAGCAATTAAAACTAAAAGGCGGTTTAATATTACAGAATACTCATTTAGGGTGGATACTTGGTGGCGTACTAAGTCATGAACTACCGGTAATGAAATCAGTTAGTTGTTTATCGTATGATTCGTTAAACGAACAATTACAACGGTTTTGAAAAACAGACGAAGTAGAAAACGCGCCAAAATTTACAAGTGAGGAACAAATGGTCGAAAATCACTTCGCTAATAACTTCACACGAAACGCGGATGGTAGATTTGTTTCCAGATTGCCCATAAAGGAAGATGTAGTTTTGGGTGACTCATATGAGATAGCAAAATGTAGATTTCATTCTTTAGAAGCTAAATTAAATACAAATCCTGATTTAAAGGAACAATATATTAATTTTATTACGGAATATTAAAATTTAGATCACATGACAAAGGTTGAAACAAATTCCGATGAATTTGCGGTATACCTTTCACATCACGCTATCTACAAAGAAAGTAGCACGACAACAAAATTACGTGTTGTATTTGACGCTTCATGTCAAACAACATCAGGTTTTTCGGTAAACAATGCGCAATACGTAGGACCTACAATACAAAATGATCTTTTTACAATTTTAATAATTTTCGGTTGAAACAATTTGTACTAACGGGTGACATAGAGAAAATGTACCGGCAAATATCGATTAACAAAAACGATAGACAATATGAACGCGTATTATGGCGTCTAAACCAAAATGAACCGCTTGAGGCATACGAGCTAAACACCATAACGTACGGGAAGGCTTTGGCACCGTATTTGGTGACAAAGTGTCTTCAGCAGTTAGCTCGTGAATGTCACGAAACATATCCTGAAGAAAGTAAAATCATAGAAAATTGTTTTTACGTGGATTACCTTTTAATGGTGGCTGACACTATTGACACTTTGATAGCTCATAAAAATAATATTATTAGCATACTAAATTCAGCTAAATTTAATTTGCGTAAGTTTAATAGTAATGTCACAGAATTACATGATAATAGAAATGAATTAGTTGAATTTAGCGAATCACCCATTAAAACGTTAGGAATCTTATGGGATCCATGTAAGGATGTTATGTTGTACAGAGTTAATAACGCGAACAAAAATTCTGTAATATCAAAACGAAAAATATTATCAACGACTGCTCAGTTATATGACCCGCTAGGTCTTTTGGCACCTATTATAATAATTTTAAAATTAATAATACAACTTTGGCATGAAGGTTTGGCTTGGGATGAACCTGTAAAGGAAAATGAAAAATTAAAATGGATTAAATTTTTAGAAGGGCTTAATTTGATTAAAAATTTTGAAATTCCTAGATACGTCATGCAGTCGAATGTTAGTACAATAGAATTACACGGGTTCGCAGATGCATCTGAAAAAGGATACGGTGCATGCGTGTACGTACGGACAATTAGCGTAACAAATAATATTGAAGTAAAATTTCTAGCAGCCAAATCTCGCGTAGATCCTTTGAAAAGGATATCGTTGCGGAGACTAGAATTATGTGCAGCGTTATTATTAGCTAACTGCAACCAACATAAGACATTACAATAAACAATACATATTACTGGAGCGATTCGACCATAACTTTATGTTGGATTCGATCGGAACTCGCGAGATGGACAACTTACGTAGTAAATCACGTAGCGGAAATAAGGGCCGGTTTATCAATGCAAGGATAAATAATTTAACTGGCAGATAACTTTTTAACTGCCAGATAAAACATAGAAAGCGTTTATCAAACAAAAGTTAACGTAAACTGTCAGATAAAATCGGCCAAAATTTATCCGTCACTTCAACTGGCAGATAAATCTATTATCTGGCAGTTAAAATATAAGTAGAAAATTTTACCCTCAAAAATTAATAAATACAATAGACAATTAGTCAATTAAAATGTGGTAAGTATATTATATTGATATTTTGTATTAATTCCATTCAAATATTACAATTTTTATAACCTAAAATGTATAGTTGCAGAATTTTTTAAATCGATTCTATATCCCTTATGTAAAATGCTTTAACCCTTGTATTACCTATTATAGTTTTAACTACGGACATTATACAAGAAAGAGAGACCAGAAAGATATAGATTTCCAGAACTTCAAAGAAGGAAAACGTTGAGTTCAATGAAGAAGAAGATATAATCAACCAGTTGGATAGTTGGAAGTTTCTATTTCCCCATTCATAAGCACTGGATAACGGTTAAACATATTGATAAAATGAATAAAGATGTTACATACAAAAATAAAAACGTATTATAATCATATAAATCATTACAATAGTGAATAAAATTGTTGTATAATGCAACGTTCAAATCGAATGAAACATATCGATTACAACAATAATAATATTTGTTGGAAGCAATAAATTAATATACATTATAGAATGAAATAATCAGTAAGAATGATTGCAATTTGGGCAAGTACAACAATGTGGAATGTTGAATATACAGATATAAATAATTTGATGTTTTGCGCCTTCGTTCTTAAATTTTCCATTAGTGTTGATATCTTTTTGAATGCATATTGTGGTTCCTAGAATATATATTGTCATTTTATCAATATAAATATTTTTAATATATATTTACCTATCAGTTAAAAAATATAACAATTCTGTAGTTTGATGTACAATTCATACAATAATATCCAAAGTACTTCATTATTCTCAAATAATTAACAGTAAAATCTATCCTATAAAGATCTGTCTGGTCTGTATTCTTGATCTGTCAAAATATTTTGAAATTTGACACATGAGTCCCAAGCCAATCATTAAAGGTTTTACAATTTCAGTGTTACCAATATATAATTAAATGTAAGTTTGTTAACTGGCAGATAACTTTGTATTGATAAACAATCGTGTAAAGTTATCTGACAGTTAACGTTAACTGTTAGATTGTTATCTGGTACTTTTATCCTTGCATTGATAAACCGGCCCTAAGACGAATAACCGAATCAAAACGTTGGTATCACGTATCGACACATGACAACCCCGCGGACCTCATTTCTAGAGGTACAACAGCACAAATTTTATTGGAAAATGAATGTTGGTGGAAGGGGCCAAAATGGCTTTCAAATGATATAAATTTTAATTTTGATCCAATCGAATATATGGACGAAATACCAGAAATACGAGCAAACAAGTACTATAGATATCAACATATTTGAAAGATTTTCATCACTAGACACATTAATAAATGTGATATGTTATTGTTATCGATTTCGAAATCGTATAAGGGACAATAATCTAGCTCCTAAAGAGCGTGAAATTACTTTACATAAAATTATTAAGGTAATTCAAAATTATCATTTTCAAAATGAAATTTCTGCGCTAAGTAAATCTAAACCCCTGCCAACAAATTCAAAATTGTTACCATTGAGCTTATTTATCAGTGATGACGGTTTGTTACGCGTGAACGGACGTTTAAAAAATGCTAATTTAAAATTTAACGAGAAACATTAAATAATCCTTCCAGCACATGACCATGTAACTCGACTAATAGCAAGGCATGAACACATAAGATCACTACATGCTGGACCGCAATCAATGTTGAATAATCTAAGACAAAAATATTGGCCTATAAATGGAAAAAATTTAGTCAAACAAGTATTTCATTCGTGTATTAATTGCTGTAAGGTGAATCCAAGGAAATCAAATTTATATATGGGTGACTTACCTGAGCCTCGTATAAATCCATTCCCACCATTCTATCATTGCGGTGTGGACTATGCAGGCCCTATAACGCTAAAAGAGAAAAGGGCAAGAAATCCCAAAAAAATAAGGGATTTATTGCAATATTTGTTTGCTTTGCGAACAAGGCTATTAATATAGAACTATCTGAAAATTTAACGACAGATTGTTTCTTAGTTACGTTAAAAAGGTTCATTGCGAGACGCGATAAGCCACATACGATTTTTTCTGATAATGCCACCAATTTCGTCGGCGCAAACAATAAAATAAAGGCGATTATAGCTTCTCATGAAGTTACCAATAAACTGTCAAACGAGGGCATAAATTGGAAATTTATTCCTCCCAGAAGTCCACATTTCGGAGGTATATACGAGGCGGGTGTTCGATCAGGAAAAACTAATATCGAACGAGTTATTGAAATTTCCGTACTCACTGTAGAACAAATGTATACACTTTTGACTCAGATTGAAGCTGTCTTGAATTGTCGTCCTCTCTCTCCTCTAAGTGACAACCCACACGATACTAACCCTTTAACACCTGGCCATTTTCTCATTGGTCGCCCATTGACGTCACTGCCGGAAAGAGACATAAATACGGCGAAAAATAACCTAGCATACTATAAACAAGTCCAAGCTATGAAATGCCATTTTTGGAAAAGATGGCAACGTGAATATCTGCACCAGCTCCAAACCAGATATAAATGGAATAAATCTCCAACATCAATCAAACTAGGAGATTTAGTTATCATCATAGAAGACAACGTCCCTCCACTTACCTGGAAGATGGGCAGAGTCTATGAGCTCCATCCTGGTCCCGACAACAAAGTGCGGGTAGTGTCAGTGTTTACGCAAAATAGTGTAACCAAGCGCAATGTAACAAAGTTGTGTGTGTTACCCCAATCCCAAGTGTCACCATAGTTACTGAATTGAACATTTTTGTTGCATGTAAATATAAGCTAGATGTTTAAGCAATATGTATTTAATGTTGAAATGGCCTGAGCCCTTTCAAAGGAGGCGGTATGTTTAATTGTTAATGTCGTAGTTAATAATATTACAATAAAATTAATTTATTCCTTGCCGACTAGTGCTGCCATCTTTGCTCAACTATAAAATAGATGTGGCAACCATGCATACGACGAGTTGAGTCGAGGGGAAGCAGTCAGAATTGTGTATTGTATCAGTCGCAGTGTGTTCATGCTTGGCGGTAAGTTGTTTCACAAGAAATTTGTCTTTGCTTTTTATGTTTGTGTACTATCAATAAACAAGAATACAGTCCATTTTTACTCATTCATCAGGGTTCTTTTAGCCCTTTGAGGAAATCTCTTTATGCGTACTCGCGGAAATATTCACTGAGTACTATGGCTTTATCAGCTGTATTGTTGTTTACATATGAAATTTGCAGATGTAACATGTCTTGTATTTTATTATAATACTCGAATGGAGTGTCGCCGTTTTGCCTCATCTTTTGTCGTCAAAAGAGTTCAACAGAACCTGTTTAACATCATCCCAGGAAGTTATAGTAGACGTTGCGAGATTGTTAGCGGCTTTGCCTTTAATTTTACCGAGTATTGTTGACATTAGATACTCATTTTGAAAGTCTGTGGTATCTACAGTGTTATAATTTTTTTTAACCAGTTTCTCACAAATTTCAAGGAAACGTGGTAGGTATCTATTGTCCCCGTTGAATTCTGGGATCATGTCCAGATATTCCTTCTTATTTGCGGGTGGTGCAACAGTCATTGTTAAATTATTGATAGGGTTTATTAAATTTTGTTCGAGGTCTGTTGGATTAATGGGATTTGTGTATGATGTTAGTGAGTCACCAGAGTTCGATTCTGTATCTTTATTACTTAACTCTGTATCGCTTTGAAAATCTCTAATTGACATAGGTACTTACAGGAGTAAGAAGATGATGTCCACTGGCCTGTGATCGATATTCGCTCGGCCACTTGGTCTGCGCGGCTGCTGGGCTATGTTGTCCCTGCGATGAGTTCAATAAACAAAAGGAATTGTTTCTAAAAAAATTGCAAAAAACAAAAAAAAAACAGGAAATAGAAATATGAACAAGAGAACAAAGACTAAATATAATGTGGCACACTGAACGATTAAAAAGAGTTACTGCATCTAAATTTTGAAGGATTTGCAGAATGAGGGCAAGCACTGATAGGAAAAATGCCGTCAAGGACATTTTATATAGCAATTTTTTTGGACAAAAATATACTCAGCATGGTATTGATCATGAACCAACAGCAAGAAGTGATTTTGAAAAGAAATACCGTAAGGAAGTAAAAGAATGTGGTTTGTTTATTGATTGCGATGAAAGCTACTTAGCTGCAAGTCCAGATGGTATTATAGACGACGATGCTATAATAGAGATAAAATGTCCTACAACAGCTGTCAAGCTTACTCCGAAGGATGCTGTAGATTCTAAGAAAACGAAAGTTGCAGCATTTAATAATAAAAATTTGAATTAAAAATAAATCATTTATATTATTAAAAAGTACAAGGGCAGTTACACATAACACAGAAAGAAAGGTGTTACTTTGTACTTTGGACACCAAGAGGATTTGCTGTTGAAGAGGTGTTGTATATATAAATATCAGATAAATAAAATATTAATTGTTGTATTTTATATTTTTCAGATTTATCGTGACGACCAGTTTTGGGAAAGTAATATGAAGGATAAATGAAACATTTTATTCCACTTATTTGTTACCTGAAATTATATATCCCAAATTAAGAAAATAGTTACTTTGTATGTGTAATTACTTTTGTTATTAATACCTGTGTAATGAAATACATAAATGTAAAATGTTGTACAGTCTCTTTGAATATTATCGATAATATTTTTTTATTTAAATGTTACAATTATTACTTTATATCCTTATTTACTCTTATTAATTACTTTTCACCTTCCTTTGAACGTAAGCAAAGAATAAAGAATAAATTCTAATTTGTAGTAATAACTTCCTAGTTTTTGATTAAAATATAACACTGAAAAATTGTTTAGTTTGAGAAAAACTTACTACGGTAGTCATTGTAAATTAAGTTTGAAGATATTCTCATAAAATCATTTTAAATTTAAATCTTGCTAATATTTACAACTTGTCAAATTTTGACATGTCAATCTAGAACAAATTTGTCAATATTATTAAATAAATATATATATCATCACGGCTTATTACCCATTGCTGGGTGTGCCAATCTGCTTGGTACACAGATATCGGTAATGATGAAATATTTACACCGTGCGGGCGCTTACCAGGCGTCACCTCACGGGCACTCACTGCTGGCGTGGAGAGTGCACCACAGGGGTCAATTTTGTGCCATTAAAAATTGGAAATGTTTGGCGTCGGTCGGGATCGAACCCGGGTCCCCAGATTCGCGACCTGACACTCTGGCACGCGGCCATAAGACCCCATATTATTAGAGAATATAAATTAATTATATTGAATTTATGTGTGCATGGTTAACAAATATTTATTTTGAAATATATTTAGAGATAAATTAATCATGTTTTAATAACATTTCGAACACTAGTGAAATTTTTCATTTTCTTTTTGTTGTCAACTATTTGCATAAAACTGTCTTATTTAAATTATTATTTATAATTTGTATGTTACGTATATTTTGTCAAATTATTTATTAAAATAATAATTCATTACCTATGCTCAAATATTTCACGTAAATTATTTACATATTGCACGCATATAATTCATTGTCACAGTAAGTAAATTGAATATCAAACTAAATTTTAAAAAAATTATAGTTTTTTTGTGTCTAGTTCGTATTTAGTAACCAATAATAATTTAAAAAAATTAATCACATACATTTTGATTAATATTGTTTAAATGAAAAGTGATATTTTGTAAAATTTAACAGTTTATATAACACCATTTTTACGCTTTGTTTGTGTTATTTTATGTTACATATTTTATAAGTTACTGTGTTACTTAAAAAAATATATGAAACAAAATTTTGGTTTTTTGTTATATATGTATATTGAATATTAGCAGAAACAGAAGAAACACGAGTAATACATAAATGAGTTAAAGTTGCACTTTCACTCTTTTCTTTAAAAATGTTCTGAAATACATGGTAGGGATAGTAAGGGCATATACCTATTAGATATATACTGCTAATGCCCCTATCTCTCCAACACAAAACAGCGTGCTCGATGGAAAGAGAAAGTTTCGAGGCCTTGGTTACTGATGCGCAAGCGTGAATCTGGGGGCGTGTTTTGCTAGCGCGCGGTTTCCCAAGCGGGAAACCGTAATTCTGAACGCAATTTTTTAGTTGATTGCTTATATTACAGTCTACTTATAATTTTAAAATTATTGCAAACGTCTTTCTTAAATAAGTTAATTATTAAAATGACAATAATATGCAATACGCAAATTTTATTTATAGCATTACTAATTTATTGTTCCAATTAATAATTTTATAATAAAATAAAAGTAAGGAAAGGTACACATAATGTGAATTAAAAAACAAATATTTATTGATGCTTAAACAAAACAAGTCTACAATATTTATTTCTAATATAGTCATTTTTTTCACATAATAATTTTGTTTCGTGATGCAGCCTAATTTTTAGATAAGTATTTATTATAATTTTAATAATTTGAAATTTATGATAGTCTAAAGGATTTTGACTTTTAATATGGTTTATATATTCCGGTGAAATGAAAACATTGGAGGCACACTCATAGAATACGGCTTGCTCCATAGATTTTACGATATTTTTGTTAGTAAATACATTTTTTGTATTCCGTCGCAGAATTTTTTCTGCTGCTTTACATACTATTGTAACATTTTTCGATGGGTTTATTAATTTTCCTCTATTTTTAATAATCTGATAACGATGGATATAAAAAATAAATAAAATAAAATCGCTTTTTGACAGCAGTATTATTTATTTTAATTGTTGATATTACGTGTTATTTTGACGAAAGTGTCATTTTATTTTGATTACATTATGAAGACTGTTTAAAAGTAAAAATTAATATTAAACAACTTTTCATTCTTGTTGAATGTTACCAGTGAAAACTCCCTGCATACAAACAAAAGGATTTAACCATTCTGATAAGTGTTCACTTTGAAAGAGAAACTACATAATAACTGAAAAATTAAGGGCTTTTCTCCCTTAAGTATATTCAAATATTCGAATAACAGTGCACTGACAGCTTCAGCCAATCATAACGTTTGAAGGCCAGAGCATGCGCATTGGTACCGACAGCACCGAACAAAAGAGACAGAAATATAGATATCTTGTCTCCTTCCATCGAGCACGCTGCAACGGCGGGTATCAGCAGTATATATCTAATAGGTATATGAGTAAGGGGCTAGTAGAAAAATGTAACTCAATCGTAAATAATGAATGCTGCAGCTACAGACCAGCCTACCCGCTACCGGCCACCAAACGCCAGCCCCGCTAAGAAACGAAGACCGGTCGACTATGCTCTTAAGCCCATTTGATAGAGTATTTTATTGTGAATTCAACCATGTAATCATTTTATATAATAACATAAGAAAAATATTGAGAAAAATTCAATTGAATTTTATATAAATTAGATTTTTTAGCTATTTTTTATTAGGCCATGTATGAAAAACAATAACTGCTATCTGTAAATTTAAATTATTTACGATAGTAGCAATCAAGTAGAACATTAATTATAAAGTTATTAACAAATATCTGATGTTAGGATACACCCAAGTGTGAAAATTGAATAAAGGATGTGTAAAAAGTTTAAAATACCATTATAGTCTTATTCACACTGTTCTAAATCTTTATTTCGAGCGGTTTCGGTTACTTAGTAACCATTTTCAAGCGGTGCGACTACAAGAAAAATATAATATATAATATGATAACATCATCAATAATGGATATGTATTGTAATGAAACTTGAAAAATAAATAAATAAAATATTTTTTTTATAAATGTGGTAAATATAACATCTAGTCAATAACTAAAAATATATATAGACATAAAAGAGAAGTAGAAAAAGAAAAAGGAATTATCAACATAATTCAAACCAAATCAAAATTAACTGTGTAATAAGTAAAGTGAATATATAATAAATAATAAAAATACTTACACTGTAAAACTGCAGAAGTTGGATTCTACTGCATTTACAGAAGAAACCATCCATTGAAATTTTGAAAAAATAAGTGAAAAGATTCGTAAAATAAAATAAAATCACCAACACTTTAAGTCTATGAACGAAACAAAGGTCGATGACACTGCTCGAACGACAATTAAAAACTTTGCCAAAACTTGCAATTTAAATTCAAGTAATATGTCCAGGAGCGAGGCAAAGTTTTTTATTTATACTTATTGATATTTTAATTTCTAAATTTTCCAAAAAATCTAAAAAAAATCCATTGTTCATTATGTGTAGAATCTCAAAGTCCTTTGAGATACCGCAATTATGAATTACAACAAAAAAAATGCAATTTCTACTATTCTGGATAAACTGCAATCCAGCCCACAATAGCCGGATTGATTAAAGTATTGGCAGGCACCGAGGCTGAGCTAGCAGTTACAAAATCGCAGACTGGCGATGCAATTAGTTGGTTTGGCTATTTTGAATTCGTTGATAACAACTTTAAGGTAAACGTTCTGCAAATGCTGGTAAGAGATAAACAATTTTTATTGCACGATGCAACATGCAGTCGGCTTCTTTTTAAAGCAGATTTGTTAATTTTTTTTCATATTTTTCATGGTAGATATGTTTTTTTTTTTGATATGAGGGTTTCTTGGAAGAAAAGAAACTTTTTTTATATTATTGAGCCGGGCGTACTTAATATAGAAATAGATCGAGATTTTTATTTATTTAGTAATTTAACAGCGAGAAAAGAACTAGTACAAATTTCTTAAAACAGACTTACTCAAATAATCGTATTCATATTTTCTGGTGACCTTGCAGGTTTTACAGGCGTATATGAGGAGGAGTACAGTTTGAACATTTTTGATAAAGACCCTAAGTTTAGTGTGTTTTGATTTGTTGAGTTTTAGATAATTTAATTATATGAAATGCTTGTTTATTATATTTTTTTGTTATTATACTAATTACATTTATTTTAACCCCTGCGTCTGTGGTTATGATGTTACCTAAATAGTAAAAATCCTCAACGCATTCTAATGGTTTATTATGTAAAGATTGGCTGGATTTGTTGTAACATTTTTTTATACATTTGGTTTTCTTAACACTGATTTTTAGATTTCAGTAATTTTAGATAAAAAGGAGACTCAGGACACAAAGACGGAATGTACACTTGGAAAATACGAACATAATAGTGGTAGGCATGAAGATCAAATACAATGTGTATGGAATAAGTCAAGAATATTATATGGGTGCATACAAGGCATAAGCGAGAATATGGGCATCATTGTATGAGTTTCAAGTTCACATATTCGCCAATACTGTGAGGACTGTATTGTGAAAGGAAAGATTTTGGTTTTTTTTTTTGAAAAAGTTGTTTTGCCAACTTTAATTTATTAGGGAGTTTTAATGTGGATAATTAAGCCAATTTTTTTCTGGACTGTTTTTGGTTACATTTGGCTTGGTATTCGGGATATGGAGATTGTCTTTGTGTCTTGTGTTGTAGGCATGTTTGTCGGGAACTGGACTGGGGGAGCCTTTGTTTTTGTAAACATAGATGCAGGGTTCCAAAGTAGAAATGTCTGGGGAGCCTTTGTTTTTGTAAACATAGATGCAGGATTCCAAAGTAGAAGTGTCTATTACCGTTAAAATGTTCGGTTTTTTGAGAGTTGTGCTGCAAGATGCATTGAAACATACTCCAGGCAAACAACGGATAATTGTCTTTTGACAGATAAAAATATTTTGACTAGCTTGCGAGGAGCCCCAGAAGCACACTCAATAACAATTAACGTTCGTATTACACTTATGAGTTATATTATTAGTATCTTTACCCGACACAATTAAAATATTATCATCTGCATATAGAATCAGAAAACAAACGATCGTTGAAGCAGTAGTTAAATCAATAACATAAAATATGAGTAAAACGGATGCTAGGATAGTACCTTACGGTAGACTTACGGTAATGTAGTTCTTGAGACTTTATAATTTATTAGAGAATTGATCACTTTGGTAAAAAGCAACGTATTGGCGTCTATTATTTAAAAAGCTGCCAATCTAGGAAAGAAAAACCCCACGAATACTGAGTTGTTCCAGCTTTGATAATAAAAGAGAGTGATCAACACAGTCGAATGCTGAACTGAGATCACAAAAAAATATTTTGTACCAAAAAAATATATTGATAAAAATTTCAATTCGTAAAGTGAGAAAATTTTTAAAATGGAGAACTTGTAAAAATAAATTGCTACGAGCCAGTATGTGAAAAGTTGACGATTGGGAGGTTTGGCTCAATGGTACATAAAATAGAAAGAGACTATGGCAGAGTGAGTCCATTGCTTGATTAAGCACATTTTGCACTCCTAAGCAGATTATAAATGAAATAAATAAATAAATATATCATCACGGCTTATTATCCATTGCTGGGTGTGCCAATCTGCTTCATACACAGATATCGGTAATGATGAAATATTTGTACCGTGCGGGCGCTTACCAGGCGTCACCTCACGGGCACTCATTGCTGGCGTAGAGAGTGCACCACAGGGATCAATTTTGTGCGATTTAAAATTTGAAATATTTGGCGTCGGTCGGGATCAAACCCGGTTCCCCAGATTCGCGACCTGACACTCAGATTATAATGATGAATAATAATAATTGAAGAATTAGTAGTCAGTGTAGTTGTAAACCTTTATAGAAACGGTTAAATATAATAATTTAAAAGGGAACAGCTGTTTGATTTGTTATAATCTTCATCTTTACTAATATTCCTAATATATATATATAGAGTCACATTTGAAAACTGAAAACTGTATGTGTATTTTATATCATTGCCAAATAATAAAAATAGAAAATCATTCTTTGGGATATTATTTGGACCAGTAAACTAAAGCACAAAAAACTAACACGATCACTATAGCGTTAATACGAAAGTAACTTTAAAACTAATTGAGCATCGTTAAATTTAATATAATTCCACGAATTTAAATAATAAATTATTGTTTCTGTATTTACGAGTATAGTAAAATTACGCTAAATGTAAAACAAAGACAAAAAATGAATTTTGTGATAGGTAGACGGGAAAATTATTCTAAAACTTAACTCTGAAATAGCAGCCGCTTGAATTTTAATATAAAATAGCCATTTGGCAAGCCATAACTTTAATTTTTCGAAACACTTTACCATCATATTCTCACATTCTTGATCGGGAAAATGATTTCGCAATTGAATTTTCTTTGTGATGGAGCAAGATAAATCTTACCTTATTTGCGTTGAATTAAGCTATACTGCCCTGAGATGCCACTTCCTCTACCCGAATATGAACAGAGATGATTTAATTACCAGATGTGTACCGCATTAATTTAATTGTACTCTGTGGCCAATGAACATTTAAAATTGAAATTTTGAGGCCTCCTGATTTCTTTTTTGAAGTGGAATTAATAATTTATACCTGCAACAAAGAAAATATAATTTAGTGTAAAATGAAAAATTTGGTGGAATGCAATTAAATGCAAATATTGACCAAATACAGTTTTAAGCGCTAGATTGACTGTAGTTATTATTATTGTAATATTCTTAATAAATTATGCAAAAATTGAACATAACAATAATAATGTAGTAGGAAATAAACGACTGTTGGACTTAGTGGAAATGGGAAAGAAAAAAGTTTCTTATCTATGTAAATCAAGGATTATTTTCATATATCATTATATTAGAAATAAATTAGTTGCTCATAAAATATTACGTTTGTCTTTAACGACATATAATTATTGTTTTATGTCATATCCTTCGGTATTAATTAAACGCTAATTTATGTTTTTTATGTGGTATTTGTATTTATATAATGATTTTTACCATTTATATTTTGGTAAATCACACACCAGAAAAAAGACAAATAAATAAATTATTATGCAGCAGTGGCAATAACGTTCATCTAATTTCTAATATACAAGCCGAAATATCAAATCCGTTCAATAAAAAAAACAGTGATACCAGGCATATCTAAAAAAGAATCCGACCTTCGATTGAGAAAAAGATATTGAGTACCTGACGGGATTGGGACTCGAATCTCCTTAAAGGTTGGTCCCTTGCGCCTCCAAAAATTTAGCCCACCTCACCAATCCTTTCTTTTTCTGGAACGGTGTGCAGCTCTACCGTCGCGTTCCACATTATCTCTTCTCTACTTTCAAAACGGAATCCTTTCAGTAGTCATTTTAATTTCGGAAACAACCAGAAGTCGCAAGGAGCCAGATCTAGAGAGTAGGTAGGTTGGAGAACGACTGGAATTCCATTTATCGCCAAGAAAGTCTAAATCAGGTGAGATGGATCCTTAGAGCATTGTCATAATGCAACTTTTTTCCGTCCAGAGGTCTAGTTTCTTTTGTCATTTTTGTCCTTCCGATACACCGCGAGCAGTTTGTGGCCTCCCAAAACGCTGGTCACTCTCCACCAATTTGCAGCCAATTTTTCAATCTGTTGAACCACTCTTTTATTTGTTTCCCCCCATATGGCTTCGTCTCCAAACACCTGGCGAATCTTACAAATTGTTTCATTTTGAGAGTCACCAACCTTTTGGCAAACCTTGATGCAGTATTTTTGCTCAACACATTCAGT
The DNA here is from genome assembly GCA_963082715.1 of Harpalus rubripes. Taxonomy (NCBI): domain Eukaryota; kingdom Metazoa; phylum Arthropoda; class Insecta; order Coleoptera; family Carabidae; genus Harpalus; species Harpalus rubripes. The sequence goes on from OY720450.1 coordinate 33,973,510, forward strand.
CATTTCGAGCGAATCGAAAATACGACGAATGCTTAGAGTAACCTCTCACACAGAAGCTATCAAGCAGTGAATGACGAGCCCGATGCGGAAGCAAAAATTTAGGCATGCGCATGAAGTGTCTACTGTGGAAAGTGACGCCGCCCATCGGATTATTATTAGACAGACCTCGTATGTAATACTATATATATATATATATATATATATATATATATATATATATATATATATATATATATATATATATATATATATATATATATATATATATATATATATATATATATATATATATATATATATATATCCATTAGCAATTTAAACACGACTGAATGCAGCTGCCATAAACTAAAAGGAGTCGTTGTATTAAGTAGCCTTTCAGGATGACTCAAAGTGATACTTTATGGTTGTCAAAGATACATAAAGAAACAATTTATGTAATGATAGCCTAACAAAATAAATTGTATAATACACATGGACGTAATAGTTATACACATAGGTAAAGAATATTACGTGAATTAAAATTACAGTCTGTTGAGGTAAAATAAAACTTTCTTTATGTTTTTTTTTATTTTGGTTTTACATTAGCTATATTTTCTATTAAAATAACCCAAAAAAGAGAACACTTAATTTTCAATTCTATGCGAGGGATCTTTTGCCACAAGAGTTCGAAACTCGTCGAAGTCAGAACAGAAACTGAATAAAACATTTTTTCTCTAGTCTATTCGCTTTATTTACACTTATAAAGTTTACCGAAGGGAACGGCATAAACATCTATATCTTTTGTCTAATAGTGCGGTACCTATGTGATTCCACGCTTAACAAGAACTCCTAAAATTGTAGTTTTATATTATAAAATGTAATACTTCCATATGTCCACAAAGTTATTTCAAAATGTTTCAATAAATGTTTATATTTTTTTTTCAAGATTATTATTGTTCCTTCTTATTTCCTGCCAAGAAGATGAAGATAAAAACTAATGTTAAGAAGAGGAAATTTGTTGAGCTGGCTGAACGCCACGTAGAAAGTCGACCCGGTCTCCTTTAGGGTCATTCAAGATCAACATCTTTTCTCTAAATAAATTATTTCTATTTTTCCTCATAATAAATTCGAACCAGTTTAATAATTTATTATAGGGTACCGTGTCTAGTGAATAAAAAAGTGTTCATTTTATGTCAGTCGTTCACGTTTTAACTTGAATAATTAATGCATAGTTGGAGCGTTTAGTTAAAGTGAGATTATCGTATCGAGAGGAATTGTCAAAAGGGTTACTTATTAAACATACTGTAAAGTTTTTGGTATCGCCGTTTTTGTTAACTTCTAGTTAAAGTTTTAGATTTTGTCGAAAATTTGCTAAATCCTTGCGGTATTTGGTCGCCCTGAACGTACATGTTTAGAAATATATTAATCACCAACCAAACATAAATTAAGTAGACCATTTATACTTTGAAAAACGATGGTGCAGCCATTGATATATGACAAAAAAGAAACAAATACGTTGGTTTTTGACATAAATCCATGCTGCTTAGACAAAAAGCTCATAAAAACTGTAACTTTGTAATTCATTTTTACGTTTACATGAAGAGATAAAAATAATCTTTTCACATGATTTAGATGCTGCATTTAAATCTATATAACTTTTATTTGAAGTATTTTTGCATAAAATAATTAGGTAACGTTTGCGCAAAGAAAAAATTGATTTCCCATGTTAAACTCCTATGTTTCACTATTCTACTTACACCCTGTATGTATGTATGTATGTATGTATGTATGTATGTATGTATGTATGTATGTATGTATGTATGTATGTATGTATGTATGTATGTATGTATGTATGTATGTATGTATGTATGTATGTATGTATGTATGTATGTATGTATGTATGTATGTATGTATGTATGTATGTATGTATGTATGTATGTATGTATGTATGTATGTATGTATGTATGTATGTATGTATGTATGTATGTATGTATGTATGTATGTATGTATGTATGTATGTATGTATGTATGTATGTATGTATGTATGTATGTATGTATGTATGTATGTATGTATGTATGTATGTATGTATGTATGTATGTATGTATGTATGTATGTATGTATGTATGTATGTATGTATGTATGTATGTATGTATGTATGTATGTATGTATGTATGTATGTATGTATGTATGTATGTATGTATGTATGTATGTATGTATGTATGTATGTATGTATGTATGTATGTATGTATGTATGTATGTATGTATGTATGTATGTATGTATGTATGTATGTATGTATGTATGTATGTATGTATGTATGTATGTATGTATGTATGTATGTATGTATGTATGTATGTATGTATGTATGTATGTATGTATGTATGTATGTATGTATGTATGTATGTATGTATGTATGTATGTATGTATGTATGTATGTATGTATGTATGTATGTATGTA